>LUCH01008929.1:0-14924 GCA_013368495.1 Paragonimus heterotremus | reverse complement strand
TGTCCCAGCCTGATTAAAACTGATTAACTAGAACCAACTTTGTTTGTGTTCCTAACCACAGGGAAGTAATGTTGACCTTTTGTCCAATTACATTGCCCTTCCAGTAATCTTTGATCAGTAGAATTGGGTCTCGCCACTTGAGCTTATAAAATTGTACCAGTCGAGGAAGAGAATCGATCGAAAACAGTTTTTAACGGAGGTTTATTTTTCCATCAAATACAGCGGGATTTTCGATTTCCATCCTGAACACTTGTGAACACTCCCTGCAAATCGACTTATTTGATTTCTGTAAATTGCTGGAAACTCCGTAACTATTCTTCTTCATTCGTTCATTTTGCTGTCACCGACAGCATATTGTGGTACACTTTCATTTACTCGGGCTATTCAGTAACTCGGTTTGACCACTACCGAATTTTAGTAACGTGACCAATGTGAGAATGTAAAATCAACATGTCAACTATGATATATAATTTTCTGATTAAACCGTTTATGTAGAATAAACAAGTTTGTGTTGGTTAATAGAATAAATAACACTAGCAAGCAGTTGTCATATAACGCGAAAAATAGATTGAATATTGGCTTTTTCTAGTATATGATTACTGCCGAATGTTCATGTCGGTTTGCTTTATACGGCCGGCGTATAGATTGAAAGGGATAATTAACAGCACAGAAAGATTGCCAGGTGCTCGGTTAAGAGGGGAAGAAACACTGAGGAGACGCGATATGTTTATGCATTCACGTGAGACAAACATGCCAGGTATTTTGTTTTTGTTCTTCCAAAGATTTAGCGTGCGCAGCTATAGCCTAGTGATCAATAACCTTTCAGGATACAATCGACGTAGCTTGGGTCTACACGGGTTCTGACGGAGATATGGCGAATTCCACATGCGAAGGTAGCAGCGAGTCTTACTGGGGATAATTACTGCCTACGTAACTAAGTGGAGTAGGAGCCGTGCGAAGTCTACACCGATGCTGGTTGAAGGTTTATGGGCCAACCTCATGCATCGCAAACACCGCAAACAATACAAGAAGATAAACTATGGTTGTTCGAGTTGATTTAATACCAGTACAAAATTTCCGAATTCCTCCAGATTTCCGTCCGCGGAAGCTCATATGAAATGTAAAGAAAATGATAACACTTACGTACATGTCTGCGTATGCGAATAACTTGGCAGGATTTGCAAGGAACCGGTCGGTATACAACGTGAGTCTCAGGAACTTTACTGGGTCTGCAAGAGCGTACAAACTTTCGGCATGAATAGAAGTTATCATCACGGAGCATTCTACAACTATTTTCGGGTATGAAGCATCACGTGCAATCACAGAGCTGTATCCCGTTTCAATTCCGTGCGCCGTGCGATTCAGGCCAGCTTCATGACATCAAGTTTCGATAAAACGTGAGCAGGATACTCGCATCCCGTTTACAGCAAACTTCTAGGATATTGTTACGAACCCATTTGATGGAGAAAAGACAAGAACATACTCAAGACTGCGAGCAGTATCTCTGTCACGAGCGAACACAACAATATCGCAAGCGGTACGAAAGCCAGAGCTCAAATATCGGAACGCAACTCTCGCAACTTAGAACCCACCAACAAATAAAGAAAAAGACGGCCTTCAAACGAGCTTAATTTGTGCACAGCCCGAAGGCAAAATTGCGGTTTACATCAACTGTATCTATAGGTTTGGGGCGGCCTTGGACTTAGATCACCGAGTGGACCAGTCAGAAAGGAGCGCAGCTTCACGGACTTTCCAGAATTCTGGCGGGCGTCCAAACTCCCCGAGAATGAAGAAATCCATTTTCCTCGCAAATAATGCGAATTTTTGGGAAAAAGTGCCTTTTCCGAACACCTCCCTTGTTGAGAACTATTAGTATCGCCGTTAGCGGGAGTCGAGGTGCATTAGGCACGTTGACTTGCCTTTCCGGTCCGTCCACCGCCTTGGTTGCAAGGCTGTCAGCTCTCTGCTGGGTTTAGGGGTTGAGGTTGTTAGAGTAGCCGTTGCGGGAATTTGTGTTGTTGGGTACCTAAGCTCAAAGATGTCGAGAAGTGGGTCTAAAGTTAGTTGATTCTGAGCTTGTTCAATGTTGGAGGAGTGGCGTGGGCGAAGTTGATTCCGGTGACGCACCCAGATGTCACTTCCGACTTCGGCGTCGTAAAGTACCGTGGCATTCCGTTGCTTGACAATTGCTGCCATCTAGTTGGGGAGACCTGGGCAATAGTCCCTTGTATAGACTAGGTCGCCGACGGCAAATTTGTGTCGAGGGAGCTGCTGCGTACCTCCCGGATGTTCCTCCATTGAAATCATTGCATCTACCATCGTCCTCAGCTTGCGGCCCATGAGAGCTTCTGCAGGCGAGAGTCCTTGGGGAATCGCCGGATTCGGGGTGATTCTATACGTGAGCAAGAACCTTTGCAACACTTCACCGGTTGGTCCTTCCCGCGAGATTTCAGAAGTTCCCTCTTAAAGGTGTCCACGAAGCGCTCGACTTGACCGTTGAACTGCTGGTGGTATGGTGACGAATGCAGATGTCGAATGTTGTTCTGGGTGCAGAACTCCTTCAACTGGACCGAAGTAAACTGCGATCCATTGCCCGAAACAAGCTTCTCCTGGAGGTCATGTTGGCTGAAAATGCGCCGTAGATTTTCGATAGTGGCTAAGGTTGTTGCGTGCGCTGGGGGGACGGTCTCAGTCCACTTTGAGTATAGATTCACCGGAATGAGGTATACCGCACCGTTGATGGGCCTCGCAAAATCCACATGGAGGCGTGACCACGGATGTTCGGGTTGCTTCCATGGCTGAAGTTCGACGCACGGTGGGGTCTTGGTAGCTTCGTGACAGCGGCTGTATTGCTTAACCAGATCTTCAATCTGGTTGTCGAGGCCAGGCCAGTAGACGTAGCTCCTGGCGATCGCTTTCGTACGTCCGGCACCAGGGTGTCTCGAATGAAACTGTCTGAGAACAGGTTGGCGTAGCCAAGTAGGAATGACGGCGCGATCGGCGAACATCAGGCTGGGGTCGACGACTGAGAAGGATTCGCGTCGTAGGTAGAAGTGGCGGAGTTCACCTGCTGGTGGAGTTGATGGCCAACGGGATTGGACGTATTTGATTGCCTGTTGCAGTACGTGCTCAGGTTTTGAGGCGGGTTTGATGTCGGACGCCATAGTTTGTGTTGTACGGATTGCGTCGAGAAGTGTTTGACATACGCCATTCTCAAAGGATACAATGGCGATAACTGTGTCTTCTTCAGTGGCGCGCTGGTTGCTGATGAGTCGAGATAGGGCGTCAGCCTGGCTGAAATCCTCAGTTTGACGGTAGTAGATGTCGAAGTAGTAATTGACAAGGATAGTGACCCAGCGCTGCAGTCCGCTGGAAGAGAACGGGTATACCCTTCTTCAAGCTGAAGATGAAGAGAATTGGCTTATGGTCCGTTAGAAGGGTAAAATGGCGACCGTAGATCATCTTGTGGAACTTCTTCACAGCAAAGACGAGTGCCAAAGCTTACTTCTCGACTTGACCATAAATCTCTTCTGCATTAATGAGAGTGCTTGTTGCACGCATGATGGCTCTCTAAGACAGACCGGGGAAGACGTGAGAGATCACTGCGCCGACCCCAACGTTGGAGGCATCTGCCGCTAAGACGATAGGGAGGCTAGGATCGAAATGAGTTAGCAGAAGGTCTTATCCCACCATGAACTTGATTTTGTCGAAAGTTCGTGCGCACTCAGTATACCAGTGCCATTGTGAGTCCTTTCTGAGAAGTTGGTTCGGAGGCGCTCGGATTTCGTGCAACAAAGGTAGGAAAGAGCTGTAATGACTGACTAGACCCAGGAACGGACGAAGTGATGAAACCTCTTTCGGAGGTGGCATGCGCTGGATAGCACGAGCGTTCTCAGTGTCCGGACGGCGGTTGGTAGCGTTGAAGACGAAACCGAGGTATTTGATGAATGACATGAAAAACCGGCACTTGTTTACTTGAAGCTAAAACCTGTAGTATTGAACGCCTTGGAGAACGGCCGCGATTCGTTCTCGAAGTTCGTCACGCGTTCGCCCGGAGATGATGATGTCGTCCATGTAGACAGCTGTGCCAGGCAGGCCGGATAGCATGGCATCTATGATCTGCTGGAAAATGGCAGGAGCGGTCTTGATACCGGAAGGCACTCTGGTGTACTGGTACAGACCGCGATGTGTGTTGATCGTCAGAGATCACGAAATTGTGGATCGACTTTGACTTGCAGGTGTGTATCGGCCAGACCGAGCTTGGCGAAGCACGTTCCACTGTTGAGGATCGTTAACAGGTCTTCAGGGACGGACGGCGGATGGCAGTTAGCCTCCAAAGTAGCGTTCAGCCCGGTGGAGAAATTAGCGCAAATACGAACTGATCCATCGGCGTTCTTCACGACAACAATGGGAGCTGCCCAGGATGAGTATGTGACAGGCGCCAGCACTCCCAGATCCTCCAGACGTTTGAGTTCCTGGTCGACGAGAGGTAAAGTAGTGTAAGGCACAAAACGTCTTGAGCGGAAAACGGGTTGGGCGGCAGGTTTGAGGTGCAAAACCGCTTGAGCACGAGTGCAGTAGCCAAGACCTTCGTCGAACACTGACTTGAAGCGCCGAACGAGTTCATCCGAAGTGCGTGGCGGATTCGCTGTGGAAGATTGTAGTCGGTTGCAAATGCCCATGATAGGCAGTTCTGCCAAGCCAAGTTGTTCAAGCCAATCGAGACCAAGTGGGTTGAGATTCGAAACAGACAGGTAAGAGACTGCGTCGATGGCCTTGTTATTAAAACTGACACGACAACTTCCCAGTTAATCGCATTGTACCTCCACAGGCGCTGGAGATGATGGTGATATCAGATGCAGTGTAAAACTGGAGATGGACCTAGTCTCCGTTGATCAGTAAGGACACAAACTTTCTGCGTGAAGTGATATCGACTTTGAAGGAAGCAAGTAAACTGCTGGACCTAGCGATTGGTTTGTACTTACTTGGGCGTGGCCGCTTGTTGGTTGAGCGTTGACTGCCCAACGTGCGTGATTGACAATAGCCGTCCTTGTGGCCCGCCTTTTTGCAGTGTTGACAGCGGTGTTGCTTGAAAGGGCAGTAACGCGTGTAGTGACATGCGCCGCAATGCCAACAAGGAGAGGGCGGCGTCTCCTTTAAAGCAGAGTTCACTGGGCGGCTCGTTGGGGAGGCTTGTAGCCGTTGCCTTGGACATGCGGCTGTGTTGACAGAAGCTGTGCAGTGAGCAGGATTTTGGACCAAAGCATAATCATATTTGAGAATGGGCAGTCGATGGCCTACAGTGGTGAGGTCCTGAAGGGTTACTGACCCGTTGGATCCGATTGAGCAATTGCGTACGAAAATCAGCATCGTTGGAATACTGAAGGACGCAGGCGAGGATGAGGCACTTGAACTGATCTTCCGTGAGTAAAGAGAGCTTGAACCGTTCGCATTCAGGGTTCACGATGCCAGCGTAGTTGACAAGGTTATCAGAGTCTCGCTTGGTCAGCTTGGGGCAGTGGTACGGCAAGTTGAATAGAGAAGACTGGTCGCCGAATATCTACGACATGATATTGACCGTCTCGTTGAAACTTATGTCACGTGGGTTTTTGGACAAGATGAAGTTAGTATACAGCTCGTGCTCCGCAGGGCCAAGTTTGCGTAGGAGAAGCCGGATCTACCACGGATCATCTTGATTTGCAAGTTTGATACGAAACAGGTCATCGTTGTGACAGAACCAAGGGTCGAATATAACGTTCACGTGCGGGTCGTAAACGAACTCGGAGATATCGGCTGCCAAACTGTCAACGGGTTGCCTAACACCAGATTGTACGGATTGGTTCAAATTCGTAATGGACAAACGTTGTCCAAGCATCTTCATAAGCTTCATTTGTTGCTGCAGCAGCAGCTTAACGTCAGCGCTGTCCAACGCCATATATTAGACACAATACCCGTCGCCAAATGTTACAACCCCAGCCGGTAGTGAAAAGACAAGAACATACTCAAGACTGCGAGCAGTATCTCTGTCACGAGCGAACACAACAATATCGCAAGCGGTACGAAAGCCAGAGCTCAAATATCGGAACGCAACTCTCGCAACTTAGAACCCACCAACAAATAAAGAAAAAGACGGCCTTCAAACGAGCTTAATTTGTGCACAGCCCGAAGGCAAAATTGCGGTTTACATCAACTGTATCTATAGGTTTGGGGCGGCCTTGGACTTAGATCACCGAGTGGACCAGTCAGAAAGGAGCGCAGCTTCACGGACTTTCCAGAATTCTGGCGGGCGTCCAAACTCCCCGAGAATGAAGAAATCCATTTTCCTCGCAAATAATGCGAATTTTTGGGAAAAGCTGCCTTTTCCTTACATTCTTTCCGTATGTTCTAACTCCTGAGTGCCCTAGCGACCATAATAAATAATTTTCTTCTCCGCTGCCTATTTTTGCTGATTTCGCCTTTTCACTAACTTCGTTTTTGCCAAGTTGTAAGCCTGTGATTGCCGTCCCACAGCTACAGCCTCAACTTTTTCCACGTCCCGATAGTTTGTTAAGTTTTCTCAGAACACCATTTTCCAGGATCGGCGATGAGATACGGCATCGCTGAGTCGAATCTTCAGTTCCATCATCGTGCGTGTTTTGATGATGAAAGACAGACCAGTTAATACTTTGTTGGACTGTTCCAACGTTGAAAATATTATCTCAGCTACCGAAAAATGTCGAAAAATCGTCCTGAATACGAAAACGAAGGCTACATAAGCCAAAGTTGAACAAGATTAGTTGTCATGCGCCTCTCTTAGAAACAAATCCTTTGTAACTCCTTTTTCACTCAAAACAGTCAACCAACGATACACCAGTCCTGTCCCCAGCATGCTAGTGCTATTCAGTCTTGGACCAGAAGAATTGCCTCGCTGTCAACGCGGTCAGAAAATGAAGGAACTATCTTAGTGGAAAGTACTTCAGCTTGGTAACTGATGGCAAAACAGTCGCCTTCGTGATTGTCAGTAAGCAAGTTAACAAGCGGAGAAATGAGGAAAACGCTGCCCAGTTCCGAGCATAATGTTTATCGTTCTGGATTTGATAATCAGGCTGTTGGCGCTTAACTCTGCAAGTAGTGTGGCGGCTGCCTTGATTTTTGAAGGCTCCACACGCCTCCTGTTTCACCATGGTACCACTAAGAAGACCCATTTTGCCATCAAAAGAAAGCTTTCCTTGGAACGTGTCGATTCAGTCATTAGCAGATGTTATACATGTATCAAAATCAAACCAAGCTTCTACAAGCCAACATATGATGATTTACGCAGATTACTGACTTAAAGCTACCCATACACCCTGTGTAAAATTGTTGGTCTCTTAAGAGAGAAAATCCGTCTCAATCGTGTGTATTTCTCATTTTTCATACTAACCCGACACTTGTTTATACTACTGTGAGATCGAGCGAACCAACGACAACCGGTTGAGGGTAATACAGCGAGTAGACAAAGAGTATATTGTTGACTTGCGAAGTCAACGCGAGAATAAACGGATACAAATACGAAGCGATCACGGAGCGGAGCGTCAAGCGCGCAGGCAGCTGGGTAGCACATTTGAGTGCGCTGGGTAGTTGTCGGTATCTCTACTCGTTCAAACAAATGTTTAAGTACATACAAAAATAGGAAACGAAATGAGTACAAATGACACTCGTAGCTCTAACATAATTGACAATAACGGATAGGGTCGCTACACTACTCCGCCAACTCCGTCTTGTTTTGTTGAGTTAGCGTGTCGTTAAGCGTCCATGGAGCGAGTACTCATTCATGTCCTTGCTTACTGGCGTGAAGGCTCACCGTTAACCTTGCCGGTACGGTTGAGACACCATTGATTTTCCTGGGTGAGACGATCGCCGCGAATAAACGAGGTTTCTCTGTTGTAATTGCCGACGCATTCCCCTAATATTACTGTAGAGATTTTTGGGTCAACTCTTGTTCTGAATGTGGGGATCCGTTTTGGACTACGCGTAACTCAACGACCAGATGTAGATCGTAACACCCTGGTTCATAAAATAACACCAACTATAGTCGACGGTTTTTCTCGTTTCATTCTCGTCTTTGCTTACGCGAATATTTCATTCACTGTCTCCACCTGGTCCCCAAAATATTTTTGATGTTCTCGCACAACAACAGTGACTTGGGTCTTCCGTTCATGTCAGTTGTTCTGGGAAGTTTTCATCACAATGGTACTGATCGTAGTGGAGCCACTGATTACAACACTCAAGCGACCGGTTAAGGGCAGCGTTCGAATGCAACTTTGTGGACAGTGATTCACTTGGTACTAAGGTCAAAAGGCTTGCTTTGAAGGCAGTGGAAACCTGTGCTGCTTGCCGCACTGCGCTCTGTTCGATCGCCGCTTCATATGTTGAGTGATATTCCACATGAGTGATTACTCTGTTAAAGCCAAGGCTCAACATTAGACGGGCCACGTCCGATTTGGCTAGCGACACCGGTCTACGTTGTTTCGAAGAAAACTACAACGATTTTTGAGTGCGACCTAATTATTAGAGGGGTTAAGCTATTCAGGTAACCCTGCATCCATTTTGCCTTTGCTTATCGTTATTTCTGCCACCGGCCGTTAATTCATTCAAATTTTTCTGTTGATTCCGTCAGGGCTTGTCGGATCATTGTTGAGACTTTTGTTTTTCGTTTGATTAGTGTCGAGTTTGTCGGAAGGCAGCCCTGTACTTTTATTCTCTTCCCAAAGTTAACTACATCACTCATCATCACCCGTACTGCAGCGGCTACCCCTATTTTCCTTACTGTTAGTTGCCCCTGTCCGTATAGAATTCTAAATCCCAAAATAAAGTCTGTCCGTATGTTTTTTCAGTAACTCAGAATTCCCACCACTCGTTGGCTCACCACTGGTCATTTGCTTAGTTGAACCAGCTTCCACGTAATCGTCCTCCAACACTGTTCAGTACTCGCTTGTTTATTCCGCTGCATGCGCAAACTCTTTGTTCAACCTCTTGGGATTTTTCCACAGTCGAGATGAGAAACTTAGTTTTGCTGCACTATCTATTTAATTACTGTTTTATGGCCAGTTTTTACGAGCGCCTTTTCAGTGACCGTTTCAAAATGAATATCGCACCTACTATTTGATATCAAAGAAAGGCGTCAGGGGATTGTCAGGTTGCATGTCGCTCAGTGTGAATTCAAAAGTTTCACGAACAATTTGATACCAACCTTTATAGAGAGAAAATACTGCTTCTATGAGACACTTGACCCATAAAAATCATATAACCACGGGTGAAATAAACATAACTTTTGGGTGAAAATACTTCCACTCGGACTGTCAGTGGATCACGGCGATCACGCGCTGAAGTCTGCTCAATTCTTTGCCGGATTTTGGAATTTCCCGTCCTCCCTCGTCCAAACTGAATTATTTCAACATTTTTCCGATCGAAGTTTGGTCAAATAACGACGAAATCTTTCAAGGATACACTTGCAAGTATTCCCCAAGGTGACCTTGAAACATTTGAAACGTCGTCGTTACCTAACCTTGTAAGAGATAAATTAATGTAACATCCCACTTTCTGGACTAAGTCTGTAGAGCAGGCGAACTATCTACTTTTCTTATGTGTAAATCGAACGTTGTAAACCGTGACTACTTTCCCCCTGATTACGTCTTCGTTTGTCCACAAGTTTCAAATTTGTCTTGTTATATATCCATTTATTGCTTTGTACAGCATGCAATTATCTGTCATGATCGTGCACCCCCGAGTGTGGTTCTCACAAATGCGCTGAGAAATATATATTATTATTATACATCAACAGGAACAGTGGCCAAAAGTCCAATGACCTCGGTAAACCAGGGCAAGTTTGTAACTCTGCGTGGTCTTTAAGTATAAAATATATGAGCCAAGGCTTCGCAACAGCTTCACCGAGCTTCGGTGCAAGGAGACTCTGGGCGTCTGAATGGCCAACGACTGTGAAAAATCCACTGACCAACTTGATGATTTCATTAGACAACAACGAACACGTTACTGTGGATCCGGGGCTGAGGCGCTTGGTCGCGCAGTTACCACGCCTCGCCAACTAGTCCATAGCGGTGGAATTTGGATCATCCATACAAGGTCGTGACTTCTCACACGGTCGATAATACTTGCCTATACATAGATATTTCCTTTCTCACTGCAGCTCTACTATCATACCAAAAAGAATAATATCTGTTTGATGAGCTTATTCCCACCTACCGATTTATTATCCTCCAACCAAACTGTCAAATGCTGTGAACACCTGTTCTTATGTTCCCAGATAGTGTAGCCTTGAAGTGGTAGTTTGCAGGGTGCTGCGATTCGTAAGATAGGCTTCTACTACGGTGATAATATTGATGAGAATAATGAGTTTATCAACGCATCTGTGAGAAACACTCCTCAAATGGGCCAGGCCAGTGTACGTCATTTGAAGTGATACATGTAAAGGGTAACTGTTCAGTGCGACAACTTTGAAAATCCATTAACAGAAAAGACACAGTGAGAAAGAAGAGAAGTTCGGTTTGCAACATTTGGATAAGCACACCACGAACAAAAGTGGTTCACATGTTCTACAAGATACGATCAAAAGATCGGTTGCATAAATGTACTGTTTATAAGGTTGCACCTGAAACACTGATCAAAGTCATGTCAGAAAAATCGTTCACAAAATGAAAAAAAGAACGTTGAATGAGTTCGTCATTACCCAACGCAAACAGTACCGCAAAAAGTGGAAGTGAATCTTCAGGATGAGGGAGGACAGGTGGCTTCGCAACCTTGCGGATAAATGGAAAGACACGTGAACAGAACCCCGGTAATTAATCTAAAACGACTTAACGTTGTAAATTTCGCTAGCCGTCCAACCAATATGGTGTTTTGGACGTTCAGGCATTGCAGAAGATTTTCCCGTATAATAGGTGTTTATGAAATCAAGGGTGAAACGGAATTATTATGGAAAACGTGAAGGGAAAGCAAAATGTACAATGGACCATGACGAGTAATGCATTGGTTTGTTTGAATAAGATTACTGTACCATGCAGTCAGTTAATGCCCTTTCCGAATCAATCCATGAAACTGCGCACAAATGAAACCGGGGAAGCTGGGGATGAATAGAACGAGTGAAATATTACACAAAAGCTGGCTACAGAACCGATCACTTTGTTAACACCATGGCTGTAACCATATAGACGGTACTTCATATTGCATTATTCGCTAACGATTCCAGTTCACACCCAGTTGCGCGTAATAGGTTGATCCAAAAATGTCACCCTTAATATCCAATGACAGAGAAGACAATCTATTTTCGAAGAGGTTAACCAGAAGGCAGTCATGAAAAATGGATTCACTACGGTGTTGATTGAATCAGTGAACATGAAAATCACATCCTTCAGCTAGGATGTGAAAAATCTTCCGGAAATGAACAAATAAAGTGCCCGTACAACATACTCCACGTCTAGGCACCGGTGAGCAATGGGGGGCGATAAGACGGAGTTCAGCCCCTCCAAAAAAATGGTTATTGATTGGGTAGGAGCAAAACGACAGTTTGCGCATCGCGAAGTGGTAGGGATGACGAGGCATTCAGGAAAAAAAGTGGAACGAAAACGTCTACTTTTGGCTGTGAGAAATTTGCGGGGCCCGAACCGAATAGTAGCAAAGGAAACGTGAGTAGTATCTGATGTACGAATAAAGGTGGGTATTGCAGTTTATTCAAAAAGAGAACCAAAAGTACGGCCAACTTTCAGCATTTATCAACCAAACCGCGGCAATCTCAAAAATAATGCAACGGACCTTATGTAACATGTAAACCAGCTGGTTTACTCTGACTGTCCGTCAAACTTGCGGACTAACTTTGGGGCGGCGTGAAGACACCTGGGGGACGACGTTCTTCCGAAATCGAGGTTCCAGCAACGGTCCTATAAAAGAAGCCAACACAAACAATTATGAACCAAAGGCCCTGTAAGCCATGCACACGACTTACACCAACGAAAACTAAAACGGCGCCGACAACACAGCAGCACCCTCCGTTACACAATTCAAATTCAACCCGTGCAAACTTGATGATTTCGGCCGCATGTTACACTCAACAAACTTGACAATCCCTTTAACAATAACCGCAGGTGGTATTTTTTCCAACATGGTCGATCAATACAAGTGGACCTCTGATTGCCACCTTCTCCATGGAAGTTCTATCACCGTGTAAGCATCCGTTGTCCCTATGCCAACAACCATGTAAAAAGCACAATATTTACTCTGTTTATCATCGCTGGTTTTAGACCAGGAACCTCCTCAATTACCTCAAGTTGGACCCATGAATTCTGCTCAGTCATTCAGACTCCCGCTCTTACGTTTGTTGCGTTACCAATGACCCACGTCAGGTCATCTGGACCGTCGGCGTTCGACATACTTAGGTCTTCGGCACCTGAAAAGCCTTCCTACGAGACTTCCAACCGACCTACACTTGACATTTGATCAATTCTTCTTGTATGTCCGAGTAATTCACTGCCGGCGTACCTCCCAATATATGAGAAAACATCGGCAGTCGTCACAGATATGGACGCCCCTACAATCCCGACCCCAATGCAACGACCTACGAGACGAGAAACGTAGCTAATCTTTTTTGGATATCCACTGACCAACTCGGCATATCGGCGTCAATCCCCCGAACATTCTTCCGCGAAATCTTAGTAGTTCCTCGTCCACTAATCCCTAGCGATCGCAATAAATAATAACGATTCTTTGTTAACCCAGACTAGAACCAGCACGATACCACTAGAAGCGATGTCGCCGGCCCAATTCAGGAAATCCACGACGCAGAGTTTTCTACTGACGTTTGTGGTAGATACGGAAAATACGTAGATCGATCGAACGCTCATGGTACTGAAATTGGTTTTGATGCGTACGTTGCCTTCAGCGGTGAAGTTCTCCGGAGGACTTGTTCTGAACACCTTGTCAACGGCATTTCAGGTGGCCTACCGGCTCAACGTTTGTTATGACGGATAATACGTGAGATTTTTCTTGTAAACTGGGTGTCTTGTTTCCCCACAGGACAGCCGCACGACTTCTGCCCATTCTCATCATGGCGAGCGATAAAACTGGTGTGTGAACAAGGCCAACAGCGCCCTGATATAAAATCCGCACCTACTCGACGTTGGTACCAACGTTGCTTTTTGGTATATTCTCTGAAAGAACAGGGGATATTAACAGACAACCGCGAGAGTATTTCAACTGCTGAGCGACCAATAAAATGATGACAACGATACTGGTATAATGCATTCGTCCAAAGCGTGTTTAACAGTTGTAGTGAGACCGGAACGCAGTGTGACACTGTGTGATCTGACGAATGAACAATAAGACAGTGCACGTGAGCTACAATTAAACACACAAACAAGCAAAAAAACGTCACATTTTTTAAAATATCGCATTGCTCTACCGAACGTATCCAGCGTGCGTTCAATTTGTCCAGTAAGACTTAAACAACCTGATACAGGCTGTTTATGTGAGCATTTGCAAAGGTACCGCATACACAATTATATATATGTATGCACAGATACGTTAATGCATGAGAGAGCACGTCCTACCAAGGACAAACGCACAACCAGCAACTCACCTTGATAGTAAAAGCCTCACGGCTTGTCAACAACCGGTGTACGTATCGATCAGAAGCAGACCTCTTCGACAGCTTTGGTAGTTCATGAATGAATACATCATTCAACTCCAGTCACAAACACGCCATATAGCCCAACAGATCCATACAGTCGACAAAATTTCACAAACCAATCAGTGTCCGCCACCCTGTGTCACCATGCTTTGTCTGGTAACATTGTAGAAACTTGGTTGGACAACTTCATGACATCGAGTAGCAGCTGTGCGCAGGCGGTAGCATTCAGCCAATCGCAATCCACCAGCATTCCGACCCTAATCTGACCCATTTTACGCGGAATTTTCCGCTGATTGTAATCATAGAGGTGATATACATCCTAGTAATAGCTGCCGGTTACCCAACCATCGCGAAATACTATAACAATTGCTTACCAATATTATGTACTTCACTGAAGAAACAAATATTAATATCGCGTGAAGCTTTTTTCGAAAGATTTCGAAAGATTACATGCGGCCACTCCACATTTTCCCGTTTATCACATGAGATTGCGTTCTTCTTCTTACCACTACAAGCTTTCGTTATCCGAGGAAATATTTAGCGATGAATGAGCGCTGAAAACCCCGCAATGATCGAACAATTCGTCAGATTTTCAATGTTTTAACGCTTTCGAGCAATCGACGAAGTCCTGTACTAGTGTCTGTTTAATTCTGCATCGGGGTTTGGAACTTCCCGTCCTCCCTCGCCTAAACCGAATTGCTTCAAAATTCTTCCGCTACAGTTATGTGGTGATTGTCAGTAAACCCACTTCTAATTACTGTTGTTTTATTACATTGCTGACTATAACTTGTACAATTGCGCTCGACGGATAAATTACTTGCTTTGCCTAGTTCGGTTGTTATGGGAAGCGGTATCCTTTCATACCCGGGAAAAATTAATTTGAACGGTCGAATTTTCTGTTTGGTTGACGGACAAATCCGTTGGCAATTTAATTAATATCAGGAAACGCTTTCTGGTCAACAGCATATAATTATTGATTTTCCGTTGTAGTAGTGCATATATTCATATAGAAATAGAAGGAAACAAATGCGTCGATTTGCATAACGATATATTTTTTCATATATTTTTATATATATACCTGTATAAGCCTATGAATATGACATTTTCTATGGTCAGGCAATGTGTGAATAAATGTATATGTGCATGAATGTAGGCATATTCAGGGGTATATCCATATACGTAGTGTTTTTATGGACGTTTTTCCGTGATTTTTTACGTTTCTGCTCACACATATGGGCTGCTGAGCACACGAACGTCTGTGCATCTC
>LUCH01008928.1:0-12179 GCA_013368495.1 Paragonimus heterotremus | reverse complement strand
TTATTATTATTATTATTATTATTATTATTATTATTATTATTATTATTATTATTATTATTATTATTATTATTATTATTATTATTATTATTATTATCCTGATCTTTTCAGCAACATCTCTAGGATATTCCACGTCACTGTTGAGGTTAACGATGATTTAGACCACAGTACCTTCTGGTCAAGCTCATGATTCTTGTGATGGGAAGCACGGTGATACATTTATAATTTATTTTTCATCGTTATATTTGCAGTCAGTTGGGCATTCCTGTGTATACCTAACACCTGTTAGCGTTTTTGCCATTACCTTTACATTGAATAAGACGTTTTTTTATTTATAATCTTCTAGGACATTGCACGTCACTGTTGAGGTGAGCGGTGGCCCGAGCCACAGTACCTTGCAGTCAGGCTCATAGCTGTCCTGGTGACTGTGGTGAGGAAAACTTGGTGAAAACAGTTTTACTCCCAGAATTTTTTGTGTGCCTTTTTTCAAGGATTCCCAATTGTCTGCAGCATCTTTGTTGACGCTGTGTAGTAAAAGCATATTTCAAGTTACATACTTACTACTAGTGTTTATTCTTTTGTCTTTGATGAAATGTTTTTCGAAGGAAGTCAAGATTTATGCCCACATTGGAAGTTCTAACACTGCTGGGCTATTTGGTAACGTCATCTATCATATAGTTAAGCCCGGGAATGCGTTTGCCAACTTGCTGCAATTGTGGCGTGGGCAAGATGCTAGCCTTTTCTTTGATATCTGCCATTCATTCAATAAAAACAAGGAATGACGACCAGTCAATAAGGACAGTGTTTTCAAAATCTCTGTTCGACCACCGCTGCTCCTGTGGCGTTAACAGTGTGTAAGATAAACACCACGTCATGAATGATGTGCACTGGTGTGTATCCTAGGTTGAAAAATCAACTACTTATTGCGCATAGGTTTTCGTCGGCTGTGCTGCATTTTGTGTGTCAGCCTATCACACTGCATGCTGTTTACGTACGTTGGGTTATGTTGGAAGTGCTAATCTTGTGTTAATCGCATGCCCTGAGTCTAGAACACAAAAGCTTTAGTCTCATTGCACGTTCCAGTATGGTTCTCCGGTTGAAGTCAAGAGAACGTCTTTATTTTGGACGTAGAATACAGTGAGTTCGCAGTGGTCACGGTATCTGTTGTTAACTAGTTTAATTGTGTAGATTGTCGGCCAGTTCGTGTAACTTGGTAACCGCATCAATCTCGGCGGTGATACGGGGAAGTTGAACAAAAGTTCATATCTTTAAGGCTAGAGCGGTCTTTCTCAATTTGGTTTTCCTCGGACGACGGTGAGGTATCTGTCAAATGCATAAATCAGTCATCCTATAGCTGCGAAAAATGGCTACTCATACTGGAGGATACAACCTGTTTTCAGACTTCCATTAGTCGATGCGTGCTTGATCGCACACACCAGGTGGTATCAATAAGCAAGCAACGATGAGGTCAGAAAACTGACACCTGTCAGTGAGAGTTAAACAGATCTATTCGTTACCTATGGATGCATAGACCAAGATGATTGAGCTATATACCAAGGATACCGGTCAACCTTTTATCGATGGGCTTAAAGTTAATGGACACATGATAACATGGTGCAGGTAATTGAGGACGGTTGTCAGTAGTTTAGTCGCCGTGGACTGAATTCATCCTTCTGGGTGGAACACTCATGGTCCACAGTCAGAGGTGTAACTATTGCCGTTGCTCAGCTGAGTTGTCCGTGACGAGTGCAATGTATGACCTGGAACGGTGGAAACCGCAGGGGAGTCTTCAAACGCTGCCCTTCTCTCACACTTATTCGTTTTCGTGACGCCTAGATGTTAAATGTTTGGGCTTGGACATGAGGTCGTACCTTTTCTGCCTCTTTTTGTCTTCAAATCAGGACTTATTTTGCTTTTTCTCATGGTTGTGTAACACTTGAGCATTGGTGTCAACCACTGATGTGCTGTTGTGAATGGGGGCGATAAGGAAGTCCAAAAGCACCGGCTTCGTTAATCCTTATGCTGCAGTTTTTCCGGGTTTGCATTGTTAGTCGAATCATTTTTTTTGTCGTGGCAACGATACAAACTATTGGCAACTGGTCAATTTTTCTGTGCATACCTTTTGTAGAATCTACCACTTTTATTTCAGCCACCATACTTCAATTACAGGGTGAATCAAACCCGTGTCATTGGTTTTTGAAAATCCCGAATTGTGTTACACAAGTTGCTTATTGCTATGATATCACCTGCTTTTAACATGGTTCGTCACAAAGGTACAGTACAGGACTCTGGGGACTAACTTTCAGCTTCCGCTGCCCATCATGAACTGTATCTTTCGAAAACAGATTCACTTGAAGAACGAATCGCCAGGTAACAACTTTCCTTCCCACTTAGATGCCAGATCATTCGTATTTGTCGAACCAAAACCCGTGGCAGAAGAGATTGTTGAGGAAACTGTGGATGATGTAGAGATTATGAAGCCACAGTTAGGCGCTCGATCAGGAAAGCGTACTTCTCGCAAACGGCTTGCTGAAGAACCCTTCGTTGTTAGGTAAGTCGGCTGTGCGAGGTGGTCGTTTTCACACATTGGCGCACTGCCAAAAAGTATTGTCAGTGTTGTTGGGAATAGAGTATCACGTTCCAGTCTGGTCGATGCGCTGAGAAAACGCCTGTTGCAGGGTAAATATTTCATGCCGTGCATTCAATCGTGATCAACGGTGTAGATGCGTTTACCTCGCGATAATACTATAAAACCACCCAATGTTTTATTGTTAATCTTGTCTTGTGACTATTCATCTTTCTGTGTTAACAAGTTGGCAAACCTCGTGTTCGTTACCTGTTTACTCTTATTGAATTAATGAAGGACACAAAAATAAACGCGAGAAAATTATAGAACAGTCTTATCAATATACCTCACTTTCATCCTAAAACCATGCGCACATGACTTACAGGCAAAATTTACATTGGAGAAATTATCACGTGAAATAACAGCAAGGGAAACTGCACACACCGTAATATGGAGACAGTCTGGATGGATGGATAATCTAGCCATGGATAAACAGCTTAGTCCCACAGCTAGTTTTGTCGCGGTCACTTTCATATGGTAGAACCGAGCAGATGTCAAAATATCCCACGGTGACGTATTGCTAGTTAGGAACAAAAAATAAACACTCTGGGATATGGCGTGACGATGTTTCCCGTGAAGTGCTGAGTGAGTAGGATGTCTGTCCGTCTAGCCCATTCTCCCTCAGTCGTTGTTTCGTAATTACTTAATAAGCACAATCTAGAGTGCAGAGAAAAGGTACCCAGACTGCACCGCCACATGTGAACTGTTGGCACAGAGACTTTTTTCCCTTCGTTAAAGACTTACTGATTCGCAGAATGCATGGTTCGAAACGCTATCACTCGTGACAGAATTATAGGCCATGAGGCTTTTTAAACCTAATGAATTGGTATAGTCTTCATTGTTATGGTCAGTCTATGTTGAATGGATTGTGCATGCTACCGTTTTTTTGGTAACCTTATCTGATGGGTTAACACACGCAGTTGCATCTAGGTCGACGCAGAATACAGTTTTTCACAATACTACAAAGAATATCGTCAGGATGGTCTTGGTGCTTTTCGTCGGATGGTGTAACATATACAGTGGAGCGGGAATGCGAGGTAAACAGGGTCTTCTCGATCGAAAACCATAAAGCGTGTTCTGCTGAATAAATTTGATTATTCAACACGGCATGTCGACAGGTAGCTCATGAGAATAGCCATACAGTGGTGTGAACCGCATTAAGGTCGAACCATACTGTTTACGAATATGTAAGATGTTTTTACACTGGACGGTGACCGACTAGTCGATGGGGAGTAAGCACGACATACGCATGACCCCGACTGTCCACTACACGTTTACACACGCAACTAGTCTTTACGTTTCGGTTTATTGGCTGGCACATTACCCACAGTCACGATGTTCTGTAAACTCTGCACCTCCAAGCAAAGAATACCAGTATGAGCAATCCTTCATTTGTGCGGTTTCGCCTTACATTCAGCAGGAGTCATCCAGGTGACCAATGCCGAGAAGCGACCACACGTTTGTGGAAATGCAGTGAGTGAACAGTGGAGGTCATACGTATGCCATGTTTGTTATCCGGCGGTTAAACGATGCTAACAGTTCATGTCTATCTGTTTGTTGAACAGTGTAAGTAATCGCATTTGTCTGCTAGCAACCAGATCCGATTCTTATATGGCTTATACCATTGTCTTGAGTTGTTGTATGCTCAACTCCGTTCGGCGGGAGTGCACTTTATCAGACATTCTTGAGCAATATATCATTTTCTATTGCGTATTATACTATCTGACAAAAGGTACCGAGAGCAATCTGATGCTGTTTGTTCGTAGCCTGTACTAAAATGAGAAGGTGTGTTTTGCGTCGTTCTCATCCTCATCTGTGGATGATAAACGACCAAACAAAATTATCAAACGACGGAATACACCGTGGGTAATTTGTCAATATATGGTTATTCGCTCGGCCTCCTTAGATATCGCATCTTTCAAAATGTTTCACATTTCACTAGTACGTATATACCTCCCGTAAGTGTAGCACGTAGCAGCTTGAAAAGCAATGCGTTGTAATATGTTCCCACTCTACTAGAAGATTACTATACCGCAAGTGTTGCGTTAAGTAGCGACTCGTCTATGGAGCACACGTTAACCAAATTGTTTGACGGTAACACCTCCGGCTCGCACAGTATACCGTATACGTGACTCTGTGCGTGGGCCCAACAAATCAGCCACGAGTTCAGGCTGCGCAGCGGTGTGAACCAGCACTTCTAATAATCGGAAGGCGATTAACAGTCGGTTAAACGGCGAACATTCTTAGGAGGCTTTCGGTATCACGCTCTACGCAGCGCTTTACGGTCAGCTCTTGGTGTTTCATAGGACCGTTCAGAACCTAATTATCAGGGTTCTTATCCAACTGACCTAAACCCAGTGTCGCGTCACACACACCCTTCCTGAGAAACGTCACCCAGCACTTTTGTCAACATCATTGTTGTCCTGGGTAACCTGTGTCGAATGTGGGTGGCTTTTTTCGTTCTAACGACCTTCACAAGTTTTACTTTTCAGCCTATCCCCGGTTGTTCACAACACGCTGAACAACGTATACGATTGAAAAATAGGCAACGTTATCGACGTAAATTTGCACCGTACTGGAGCTGCTTAGTAGTTAATAGGCGTGGGTCGTAAGTTGATCCCAGGCTTCGTTATCCAACTCGTAGATGATGTCTATAGGTAACTCATATATGGGAACCTTGACGTCGATTAAACCACTTTTCTGGAATACTCAAGTTGGACTGAATACACAGTAAAAAAAAATATACCTCCTGTAGCTGCCGTGGTACGGCTAATTTCCTTCGTTACATACTGAAATGCAGATTACGTGGTTCAGATTATCCCACGAAGATACACATCTGCAAACCAGATATCAACTTTGACCTCGAATGGGCACGTCCATAGTTTTATTCGCACTTTCTCTTCGGAAATCCAGTTAATTCGTGTGTGATATGGTCGGCACGTTAACAATCGATGGCCAATCCTAGATAGACAATGTGCCACTTTTTGCTATCAGGAAAGTTGCGGGAACGAAATACTTGTTCGTCCTAGGGATATACATTTTACAATTGTTCCAATGTTGCTATTAACAAGACATTGTTGAAATCGCAATGTTGAGGTTCGAATACATTTTTCCGTGAAAATATGTGTACTCGACAATATTTATCGTCAACTGTGGCACTTTTTGTTACCCTAGAGATGCGACATTTTGGGAGGTTGAGTGTACTCATTGCTGACTAACCACACCTAGTAGTTCAGCGGGTGGAAAGAATTCACAAATGCACCTAGTTGTCTGTTATAGTGTTCGGTTGTCTTCACTGTCCATTTATTTGTTGTTGTTTTTCGCAGACCAGCATTTGATGTGCAAACGGTATGCGTATCGGCAGAGGCTCTTCTAGCAGAAAGCAGCATTCCGGAGCATAAAATGTTGCGCACAACAAACAGAAGTTGAGTGCGTATCTCGAAACAAGAGTACTGTTCAAGGCGTTGATGGACGTACCGCAGTGATCGTGCAAATCCGTATATAAGGAACATCAAAGATGTAAATAAAAATTCCCCACTACGTATTCTGTTGCTTTTAACGGCTCCTACTGGCTGACACCAAAGCGCAAACGTCATAGGCAGCGTGTCAGTCCAGATTTGCAGAGCTCTCGAAAAATATGATGCCACAGCGGACGAACCGACAACGTGCCGAACTGTTTCCTACTTCGATCACTATGCGAGAGCAAAGGTACACCCACATGAAAAATAAAAAAACGCGTTCTAGGCATGCAGTCAATAGAAAACATCTCATGTTAATTTTCATTATCACCTTCATCCACGGTAAGACATTTGAGAAATACAAGGTGTCTAGATTGACAATACAAAGTAAAACCAAACAGATACTACGAGAGACGAGTGTGAGCTGCTTGAAGGTATGCGGGGGAAAAGTACGTATGTACACGCGCAGTGGAGATGTGCCCTTAAAGGGCTTGGGACGTAGACAGTATTTAACATTACAGTCAACTGGAGTTCGTGTGAGAGTGCTTCAAGTGGTAGTCCACGTATTCATTGGCTAGTTTGATGACACGGTTGTCCGATACTTTGCTGACGTCTTTTTGTTGAACCTCGACAGAACAAAAAACATGCGAACATTATGAGGCAGTGCACACAGGGAGCAAGAAACATCTGGCTTTTAGGCGTAATAATCAACCTGTTAGAGTTTGTAAAAAAACAGCCAGCAGTAAGTTCGGACTAGTCATCCGAAAAACTTGTGCCTAAGTTTGACCATTTGAGAGGACTCAGGTCAAATACGACTCAATGCGTCAACAGGAGCGAACTTGCATAAAACAAGCATTATGAGCATGCCTTTGATGGCTAACAATAATGATGAATTAGCAACAGGATACAAGTACTTCTCACGAAGGTCTTTTGGAATTTCAAATGACAAAAGAGCTAACGTATAAGTGAGTAGGCGCGCACATTTTTTACCCATAGAAACAACGTTCCTTCCAGTGTTAGTCTTCTTAATCGTGGTTTAACCATATCGCACTGTGCAAAAAACTAACGGTTCGAAATCTCTGCTCAACAAGTTAAGTGACTATACTCTGACGGAAGCCTCGGTAGCGGGTCATTGATTGGGGTTAACAGTATGACTACTGTCTCATCTTGAAACGACCGGATAATTTGCACACTGCCTGCAACCGATTTTGACTAATAAGTTGGCCGCTCCTAATGAGGCCAGTGGCACAGTGGTTAACAAAGCAGCTTCACAATCAAGTGAGCCGAAAATTCGCTCAGTCGGCATAAAGGTGTGTTCAGATGACGAGAGACGAAACTCGAGTAGGCCTTTCTTTCCGAAAACGATTGACTGGACGACATCCGAATGCAAGGGTTTCTATTTTTAGATTGCGGACAGCTTCCCAGACCGAGTGTCTTCTAGGCAAACCGGTTAGTAAAATAATCAAGGAACTTAAACAACCCTCGAACGTATGCTACAGTTGCTGTTAATCCTAGAGTATTGTTGGCTTTTACGAGGAGATAATCTGTCATTCCGTAAAACCCTGTGATTCAGCAGGTGATGATCCACAACAGGAGACTCATCACAACGAGCAGATACAGTGTACTGAAACGCAAAACAATGGCAGACCAAAGATCTATAGCACAGATTCACGGTGGAAACTCACTTTGAATAATGCACGTTCCATGATATGCCGGTATGTTGATTTGTCTATCAGTCCATTGGCGAGCTTAGGTTTCAAATTCACTTTAAGCAATGACTTTACATTGGCCAGCCGATCAGCAGACCATCCTCCGTTTAACATGTGCTTTTGAACGGGTAGCTCGGTGTTTTTACTTAACGACACAGGACATCCACCATTCTGGTCGGCTCGGTTGGACTTCGAAATGGATATGTGGTTCGGAGCTGATGTGGAAGTAGATGCTACCTGGGAGAATGAGGTTGCTAACACTGGTGGTTTCAAGGGCAGGGTTATCTTAACATTCGGAGAGCCGGTTGGTTTGAATCCGTTTGTGCCAGAACCGTTGTTCGTTAGGCTCACAGGTATAGGAGACATGGAGTTGTCCGCGTTAACCCGCATGTGACGCGTGGTAAATTTGAAAGTGGATGCTTGTTTGGCCTCTATTTCACTTAGTAGATTTGGTTTTGTCGATCGGAATGTTTCAATTGATGACGAAGTAGACGGTTGTGGTCTGCGAACCAACAGTAAAGAGGTATATTAGTTTCAAACATCGTAAGAGCTTTGTTATCACATGATCAGGTTGGTAACGTGTCAGTTGCCCAAACCCACATGAGGGCAACCAATGCGTACGAGCTGCGTACTCGTCTAACAGTGGACGCCACCACAACTGAGCGAGTTTCAGTTCGCCAGTGTAGACAATCTGAATTAAGCTTGTCAGTTACAGATCGATGGATGTACTACGAAACAGTCCATGTGACCACTGTGACTGTTGAACGCGAACAATATTATTAGGTGTGTTGTGCTGGGACATGCGAAAAGTTTCGATAATTTTCTAACGGAACAAATTAACCACATTGAACTTGAACATACGCACGAAACTGCCATAAACGTGCTTAAAAACAGTGCAGCTTGTCAAAATAAGGAATTAGGTTGCTAAGGTGTGGGGAGTAGGTAGGGCGCAATAATAGACTATCGGGTAGTTGTACGCCACATGAGAAGTACCGACTACCTTGCATTAAGTATAAACTGCATAGAACTCCCGAACATTTACACAGATTCCAACAAAGCAGTGCTTACAGAGTTGGACCCTGTCGGAAATCTACGGGTACATTTACTAGATATTGTAGAGAAAACTGGTAAACAAGAAACACGTTGAATGGAACAATTCCTGGAATTTTGAGAGCCAACTCGGATATAAGAACTGAAAAACTTGTCTAGAATCGTACAAAAAACAGTGATGGCACAATAAAAGAGAGGACAACTTAACTAACACACTGCACATTTTCCATTTTAACGTCTCATCATATTTCTCCATAGCTTGATGCTGATGACCCGCGCGGTATATATGTTGCTGTTCTGTGTCTTTCGTGAGGCAGAGGGCAGAAAGTGGTGTATCACATTAAAACCCCAGAGCTGTTCGAGGGCTTAGATAAGCAGGCGTTTTAACCTAAGGCAGCGAGCGCTTACTATGCACGGCTTGGGCATCATCCTCATCATAGACAACAACACATCAGTGGTTCACACTGATGCTTAACTGCCACACAACCAGGAAGAAAAAAAAACCTATATGAGAAGATAGTAAAAAAAGAAGGGGAGGGCAGTGGACTTAACTACTAAAAATAATAACGTCTATATTCAAACATACAACATCAGGGCGCCTACACCTTGCAAACAAACTACCGGGATGTAAGTGAAAGTAAGGCAAAGTTATGTTGACTAATATAGAGGACGCATGGACTAAGTGAGGCACATTTTCTGTTTCAAAGGTAACAGCATGTTCGGGCTATTGTGGTCAGCTGATGTTTGCTGACTTGACTTGGTTAGAAACCCTGTAAGTGTAAGTATCTACATGGTGTCGGGACCCTAGTGCAACGTCTCCGTTTTCATCCTATCCCACCAGAATGTAAAGCATTACCAGAGAAACTGACATTGAATCGCAGAAAAGTGATTTAAAGATACAAGTAACCTAATTTGGAAAAGTATGAGTATTTACATGTGTCAATGCAATTTCCGTGGAGAGAAAAACTTATTGCATTGCTTCTTAAAAGTTATTTATCCTGTGAGCGCTACGTACGTCGCACCTCACGGTCACAATCCATTTCGTGCTCCAGATAAGTCCTCCCTCCAGCTGTGGTTCACGTGAACAGCACCTTTCAGTGTGTTCCACTGTCTATGATCACAAATAAGCTGACAACAAAATTATACGATGTAACCTCTGGTAACCATTAAGTTTTAATTTTACAAAAAGTCTAACGCTAACAGTAGGATGGTCTAAAGATAGTCAATCAGAACTGAGGACGACAAAATATCTAAACGAGAGTTTTACGCACAGCACTGACGCTACTTGTAACGAGTTAAATGTAAGATATGAATCAAAGCCTTCTTTCCCGAATGTTACATAAAAATGTCACACTGAAATTAAGATGAATAAAGCATTTGTCCCAATAAACATATCCACCTTATTTTCATTATGCAAAAGGGGTAACAACAAAGGTTATCCTAGAAACGGCCAGGCATCAGAAACTAGGAATACAGAGCGAGTAAAATAGAAATGATCACGACTCCACTTCTCGATTTGATTGCACGCTTATCATGTACCTCGAAAACAGTCGTCGTCCAGAAGTCTAACGCGTAGCCCTGAACGTAGGACAAGTATTCCACAGGTTGTTCTCTTATATAGTTGAAACACTGAGGAATAAACGTGACACGTTAAACTCCGATGTAAGACAAAGTTTGAGACCAACACTTGTGATCCAGCAATCAAAGCATAAGCAAGGATATGCGGAAGTTTTTTCAAAGACATTCAGAACACCATTCAAAATAAACGCGGTTATCTATGAATGCGAGAACTGCAGAAAAATTTGAAGCAGCTTTGTTCGACCATGAACGGTTTGTTGCAAAAATGCTACTACTGTGGACAATGTCGGCAACAACTATTGCGCAACCCTGACCTTTTTGTTCAGAAGACAGTCATGGAGTTAATTAAAATCCTGTTGCTTGCGATTAAAAACATCGGGGGTTCAACTACCACACACATAAAAACACTTCTCTGGCTGCGAATCCTTCATGCAGTGTGGATGGTGATGAGGTCTTAGTAGGCAACACCTCCTTGTCGTTTGAAGCCAACGACCACATAACCAATTGACCAGGTTGTGATCCGCAAATGCCAGCGACCACATTTCAAGATATTTGACGTAATCATGCTTCCACTCGACTCACACCGACGGATTGTGGTTTTCAACAAACTACCAGTTAACTGGATGTAAGGTAACAGGCGAAAACGATAATCAAAGGGTGAGAGTTCTCAAGAATAGGCGAAAACTCCAGGGAAGCAGATCATATATATGAATCTAACCAATAACAAACTATTGAACACGGTTGAAAAACTTTACATGGAAAACTGGCGTGTCCACTCCCTCCGCGCGAATACCTCGTCAACAGCAGACAGGTGGTCTGACGATGGATGAAACAGTTACATAGCAGCAACAATCGGTATGCTTCAACAACTAACATGATCAGAACCTAATTCTATGGCAATAGTTTACGCTCTGAGGACGTAAAGTTCGCCTAGAGTGTGATACCCGAAACTTGTGTTCGAGAATGATTCACGTGACGTAAATAACCATCGAACGTCAAGACAAGCATTTGTAAAGTCGACAATCTAAAGTGACGTGCAATACCATAGTTCAACTCCGACCGGTGGTTTACCAAGGCGAAGTTGAAACAGTCAGATTTCGAAATCAATAGCTCGACTGCATAGCAGAACCGATTCACCATCACGATGGTGGCAAAACCTTTAACAACACGGATTTTCTAAAGCGGAAAAACCATAGATAAAAAACAATCAAGATGCAATTAAGCACAATTTTCAAGACAATGATTCAACACTTGGAGGAAACTTACTGGTTGCTTTTGGCTTCTGCTTTTGAAAAATCTGTAGATTCTTCAAGGTATAGGCTTGTTGGAAAAAGCAAACGAATAAAGTCAAAAATTAGTTTCGTTTGATTCAAATGACGGACTTAATCAGTTCAGAAATGGACAAGATAGACGAGACGAAACCTAGATCGCGTAATGTATGCACACTGACTAAAATAATTACATGCATCGTGTCGTACAACGCGAACCAAGCACGAAAACTATTTCCATACTGTATGATGGTTGTACGCTTCCTAGGCAAAATGAAAATAACAACAAGCTTATTACAATGGCCGTATTCAATGTACATTCGCTCAGTCCTCAACAGCAAAAACAGGCGCTCTCACGCAATTGCCTGAGTTTACGGATGGCGCGTTTGTGGAGAGTGGATGGCCAAAGATAACTGACCAGATACAGTACGAAGTGAAAATATGGTGGGTGTGTTGTAACTTGGTATGCGGCCTACGAGCGCGCAAAACAGAC
>LUCH01008926.1:0-10591 GCA_013368495.1 Paragonimus heterotremus | reverse complement strand
GTTCTTGTTGAAATGCAATGCCAACCCTGTATGGTCGTATATTTCCATTTCGACCATATCTTCAATACGCCGCAAAATTGAGCGCTTTCAGGCTATATGATGACGTATTTCATCCGGAAAATTGCAATGATTTCATTTATAAAACTTGAAAAAGTGAGATAACGCCAATAACGGGATATTTTGGCGAAAATGGAGGGGAATTTTGTCATCACCAAGCCAATACTTTTGGGACTTATTCGATGTATTCTAATTTTTCTATCAACGACGCTTATTTACAATTGATGTGTTGTAGGTACTTCGCCTGAAATTCCGATTATAACATTTCAGAAATATGTTTAAAAATCGAGGATTCGCGCCAAAAGGACCGTTTTGGCTTTTGAACGGCCTTCATGACGAATCCTGTGAACTGTATTATTGCCGTTCGCGGTTTCTGTGCCCCATTTAATTTCTGCTTTTCTGTGCCTAGTGTTGGGTGTTTCCGTCCACAAAAATTCGGCGTTTCTTCTTGTGTGGGCGCGGCTTATCATTAATGTATATTTCTCAGCGCATTTTTGGCAAACTCACTGGGATGTGCGAGATCAAACAGAGAATTACATGCGGTACAAAGCAACAAATGTGTATATAATAAGACAAACATGAAGTCTATCGACAAGAAAATACGTAATCAGACGGAAAATAATAACAGTTTACCACGTTTGATTTACACATTATGAAAGAAGATCGTTCGCCTATGCCAAAGACCCCATTCAAAAGATGAGGTGTTAAGTTAGTTTGCTGCGGTGATTAGAAGTGCGTAATAGTAATAATGAATGTACTCAGCTCAAACCCAGAGCTAGCTTCTACGCAGTAGCAATAAGGCAGCACGTCAGCCAACGAAATTGTAATGTATTTAGTATCTGTACAGCGTAGTTATTCATGCAGTAAAACAACAACAACATATAGTGTTCCGTTATGATTTACGATCATCACATCCTCCACAGTTGAAATGAACGTCCGGATAGTAGTGATGACGTTGTTTCTTCTTCACACGTTCAGGAATTCTTATCTGCGCCGGCTCAATCGCAGGTACCCCTCCCGTAACTGAAGTCGAATCTGCAACAGACTCAGAAACGGGATTTTCAAGTTTGGAAGATTCAATAGACAACGAAAGAGAGACCTTTAGAATATTCATGCACTTGAGACCGATAACAGACAGGTCAGAATTAATAACAAAAATTGAACAAGCAATGGACTGCACATTTGTGAGTGAAAGTTCACATTCACCAAGAATAGATTAAATAGGTTCAGTAACAGGTAACAGTAACAGGTTTCAAAATAACAGAAGGTTCCAGCCGCATCACGCAAGCGACAGAAATAAAGAACTCAACACCACCAGTGTCAGCAATGAAGAAATGTTTGGGACCGCAGTTAACAATAGAAGATTGTACTATGTGATGCGTAGAATCAGCTGAATTAGTAGGTCATTGTAAAAGCAATAGATTGGAAGTCAGATGCAACACTGTGTTTATCTAAAGAAGTCCGATCAAAACCCGTCATCGAACAACGACAGACAGCTTGAATGCGACTGATCCCGCCATATTCGTAGCATTTGGAGTTGCGAAATGGGTACGTAAGTCGAGAAAGTTCATGACCACGTGACTTACAGTTACCAAAAGGTTGGACAGGATTTGGAGTAAAATGATGTAGCTCGACTGCCGTACTTTCTTGACAGTTTATCTTTTCGAGCTGTCGCTACTGCCGATTTGCCTGCATCTCAGCACTGTTTGCGTTATGTTCCTCATTTACCGCGCCCTGTACATCCTGGAATTGTCCACAAACAGCTTTGACTGAATGGAAAGAAGCTTCCCTAAGTAGCAATATTTTTTGATGAAGACAAGGGGAATTATGCCCTGTAGTCAATTGACCTCTTGGTGCTTAAGTTTAAATGATAGACTCATGGACCTATCGAGATTCTTTTCTGATTAAAGTATGGAACTTTGCTCCTTCCACAGCTTTGAAGTTGACGGGCTGAACATGCCTCAGAAGTAGATGTTTCAGAGAATCGTACGGAAGCGTAAGAGGCAATTTGGAAAACGCCAGGATTTTAATTAATGCATATGCATCTTTGCCAGTGACCATGAGGAAATGCGGCGTTTCCTTCTCCTCTGTCATATCGTTGCAAGTAATACACCAAGTTTCAAGGGGTTCTAATTAATCCTCCATTTCCCGTGAACCGGAGTGAACATCCAGAGTTTCCATACTGGAAGAATTCATCGTATGAAATAAACTAACCACGACGTCAATTGAGGTAGTTAGGAATGCGTAATAGTAATAAGAAATGAATTTAGCTCAAACCCAGAGTTAGCTTCTACACAGTAGTGATAAGGCAGCACGTCAGCCAACGAAATTGTAATGAATTCAGTATCTGTACAGCGTAATTGTTCATGCAGTAAAACAACGATGACATATAGTGTTCCGTTATGATTTACAATCATCACATTTACCTTTTACATGGTTAGCTAGAAACGATGTCCTGAATAGTTCACGGTCACGCCGCGAAATACGTGTAAATTCATTTTCGAAGGATTTCGCCGTTATTTGACGTAAATTCAGTGGGAAAAATTTCGCAGTAATTCAGTTTGAAGGAGGGAGAATGGGAAGTTCCAAAATCTGTCGAAAAATTGAACAGAATCCAGCACAGGAGCCCGTTGATTGTGGGTAATGTGCTCGGTATTACGGAGCTACTTAGGAAAATACCCAGCGGTACTGACCAAGGAATTTCTTTTTAAATAACACAAAACGACCCTAACCGGCTTCAATCATTCCGAATTCTTGGACAAAAAGAACTTTCTGCAAGTCCGTTTGGTGTGTTTTTGGGTAGGAATTCAGAAGATGGTTTTTGAGCGGTTCCGGGACCCCCAACACTTGTCCTCCTGCCTGGAACGTCGATCGTTGTTGTGGAGATTACAGAACCCGCATCTGCGCTCTTCAATGTTGGCACAGAAGCCTGAGTGGACACTTTTTGAGCAGAAACTGCAACCACAGTCTTTAGTTGTATCTTCCGGTCCCCCATTATTCGTGCCTTGGTCTTAGTCCTCCCCTCCCTTGCCGACAGCATTCGAAAGATACACCCCTTAAAATGGCGTCGAACGACTTCAAGGCCGTAGTCTTCCCCATCAATGTTTTGAGGTTGAGCACGGCTGAAAAGGTTGCCAAGAGACCAACGGACTGTTTGGTTGTCTTGGCGCGCAGCCTGCTCAAGAGTACGAGGCGTGTGACGTCCTCGGAAGGTGTTAAGATGATAAGCCGACCGTTAAGATGGTTAAGATCGATTATCTAGCTGCCTTTCGGACGCATCGATTGGTGCCGCCAAGACAGTCATCATCGGCAGCGCATTCCACATCGAGTAAGCTCGGAGGGCAAGGCTTTACCATCTACATAAGACGCTATGTATTACAGAAACCTAGCGCTTAGACTGTAAGATTCACCATATTAAATGTTAGTGAAACGGCTCTGCTAATGTGGCCCGTGCAAATTATTTTTTGTACACTAGCACGTTGCTTTCCAGATTTCAAATGAAGCACTCAAAAACAACGTATGTAGATAAGAATGTATAGGGAGTACTACTACGACCTCCAAAAAATGTAAGTCTCCCAAAGCAGACACAGCATCCAAGCTACGGCGCCAAAATCTACATCACGGTGACCACCACGGCGACTACATTCATGACACTTTTGCCAAGTGACACTCGAGTGTAATTATGTGCTGTCTTGGAGGCTAACAGTTACGGGAGACGAGTGAGGACCTGCGTCTGTAACGGAAAAGTGCAATACACTAACCGAGGCAGAAAAATAAACGCAGAACTTGTTTTCCCATATGATTCCTTCAGGTAACATAACCACAGACACTGAACGATAAGTAAAGTGAATCCGAATTGACTGTAGGGCAATATCTCAAACACATCACTCTGAAGACCCTGCAGGCCAAGCAAAAAGAGGTACTGATCGCTTTTCTGTCTTCTAGAAAATGTAAGACACCCCATCCAGACACAGTATTCGGGATACGACTTCGTCGTTAAATAGACGAACACGATGGAAACACACACGACAAATATCTAGTCTTAAGGTGTTGATTATTATGAAATATGTTGCACCATTTTGAGGTTGCCGTGCTTTGTTTGATCAGTGTTAAAAGGTGGCCCCATGTTTCAATACTTCCCCAAAAAGAAAACAATATTAACAATTTTCACTCTTACACCAATTACTACAACCGTTTCCCTTACTGTTGTTCAGTCTGAGCACTGTACATTTTCAAGTGCCAAAATAGGACATTCTTCTTCCATAGTTTTTCTTCAGTAGCTTATAATTCTTATCATTTATCGATGTGTAAACAATCATTTTGCTCTTATCCAACCAACGACCATTTGTTTGAGTGAGCTCAATTCCATGTTATCGTCTCCCATTACTGAGCGGTGTTTAGTTATCAAATTTGTTGCACGAGCACATTCTTTATTCAATTTCTGAGGATTTTTCACATTCGAAGTGAGGTATTTTATCTTCACGTATATTGATTCAATTGGCACTGTATTGAATCCAGTTTTCATGAGCTCCTTCTCATTAAACGTTTCCAGGATAGATTGTCTTCTCTGCCGTTGGATATTGAGAAAGGTATTTTTGCATCAACAGATTACGCGTAAATCGTTGTAAACGTGAATCGTTAGAGAACGATCCAATAGTACTGTAGTTTCTCCATATTTGTCCCGGACAACTTGTCCTTCAACGTGGATGGATAATAAAACCTTTCTATCGTGTAATTTCTGCATTCCACGAAAATGACAAAATCGGATACTGTGGAAATTGCCACCGTTCCTGAGAGTTATTTAGTTCTGGGGACTGATTCTGTCTCTGTGAACCAGCATTTTCTAATAAAACGATCAAGCTGCTCTCTGTCACTCGAGATTGCGGCGATGTCCCGTGAACCCTTCCCATTTCGGATGAGAACCAGTTGGACACTCATACCTATTGTAAGGTTCGCGTTTCCATTAACCTTAATTCTTGAAAGCCTACGAACGATTCTTATGTGCCAAATGTTTCAAGTGTTTCCAAAACTTTCTCAATGATAGAATTCCATCTGAACCGAGTGTTGTTGAACATGACTGCTTTTTGTTTGGGGCCCCTAGGACTTAGCAGGGATCCGGCACAGGGGTAGCAATAGAGACGGTGGTGGCCTCACCGGGAAAGATGGCCAGTGTGTCCAAATCCTCGGCTCGTTCTGCCGTTCGGCTTAGTCGTGCTCTGATGAATGCCTCGAACGAAGTTCCTGATGATCCGTTGGGAGAGTGGTTGACATTTAATACAGAAGGTGTGGAATTGGGACGTAGACTTCTCGAGCTCCATAGGAGACGTCGTAGGCCTGTGGAACTCGAACCTGTCCCGACGGTCGGGACTAGATTTAGTACAACCCAAGGGATAACATAAGCTCACGTTCAACAAAGGACCTCGGAATAAAACTCTTTCAGTTTGGACCCTGTTGAAACGTTAGAGCGGGCTCTCAGACATTTGATTCTTGGAGCCAGTTTCTAAATTCGAGGTGGACAGTTTCGGTGGTTCCTCGAAGAATAACCGCACTTTTGTCGGATATTTTCAGGGTAAAGTGGCAGGTGAATTAGGTGACGAGTGATGGAAACCTCAATTTTTTTTGCATTATAGTTGCGGTACAGCGAAAGAGGCAATTAAACACTGCACGCTTTTGCCAAGGAATGTGAAGTTCAGCTGTTTGGTCGCTGACATGATATTACATAGGCGGCAATTAAGGAAGTTTTTATGGGTCCTAAATTAGTCGCTGGCTATGCCGATGGTTAACATGTACTGGCCAGTCAGATTAAGGGCTCTCAGGCAATGTTGATTCAGTCAAGTTACAATGCAGAACTAAACTGGTCAACCAACCTGATTAAAACAGTTGAGCGATTGCCTCACCATTTACAAGAAGGATGGACAGAGGTTTCTGAGAATGTAACTGAGTGAGGACTGAAAACTACCTTAAGCGAACTATTAAATTTTGTAGAGGAAAAAGTGGCTGTCGGTGCTAGTCAGTATGGCCAGTTGGCTGCTCGCATTGGAAATAAAACAAGCTGTCCAACATCCTCTGGGCCCTCTGGTGTCAGATACCCGAGGTGCGACGTTGGAATAGGTGTACTTTTTGAGAGGGTGAACGTGCGGTACCCAGTTTGTAAGGACAAACACGATATATCTGATTGTGGTTGGTTTAACAGTAAACTTTTGTAGCAACGCAAAGCAATGTTAAAGGACATCGGACGTTTTGTTTGCTTGAAGGCGAACCATATGGGGATGGATACTTTGTGGCATGCCGAGATGCGGTCGACGCCACCATATATTGGTTCATGAAGAAAAGCCTGAACAATCATGTCATTATGGGTGCCACGTCCAATCGAAACGGCATGTGCCTAGGACCTGTCCCGATAAGATTGATCGGCCAAGAAGCATCGGTTACAACGTATACCTTCCTGGATAACGGGTCTGACACTACGTTGCGCGATGAATCTATTGCAAAAGCAATCGGTATGTAGGGACTGCCTTGTCAGATGGTGTTTCTTACCCTAAACGAAACGTGTACAACACCATGCATCAAAGTGTCAGCTGAGTTGCAACCATTGGATCGGGAGCATTCCATCACAGTGAGTGCAATTCATACAGTGAAACAGCTGCCACTGACACCGACCGACCTCGCCTAATGATCTGATGTAGGTAAATGAGCTCAAAAAGGGGAACTTCATTTGGCAGCTTAACTGAGAGTGGTGCGGGAATTCTAATAGGATGCGACGTCCCTGGTACACACTGGGTACTGGAACAGAGACTGGGCAATGACAGTGAGCCTAATGCGAGTAAGACCATTTTTGGCTGGAATTGCCAAGGTCCGTTTCGCACCCTACTTAGGAGTGAGCATTTTGTAAATCTGGCGGAATCACATCAGGTCTCGTTGGACGACTTCATCCGAAGAATATGCGGGCCGGATTTCAGTGATGGTAGCACTTCGGAGGACGATCACTATGAGATATGCTTGCCGTGGAGACAAGATAGCAGGGTATTACATAGCAATAAAGCGATGTCTGAGAAACGCCTTGCTACATTGAAACGAAGATTGATTCCAGACCCAAAGCCAAGCGCCAGCTATTCGGCCGTAATAATGGAGCATACCAGGAAGGACTACATATGTGAGAGTGCTACACCTATAACACTGAAATGGTGCTTGCCAGCTCATACTGTACTTAATCCGAAGAAGCCAGGTAAGGTACGGGTATTTTTTAATTTCGTCGCTGAACACCGGGGTGTGCCCTTCAACAAAACTTTACTCCAGGGTCGGGATATAAATAAAAGTTTGCTAGGAGTGCTTGTACAATTTTACAAGTACCGGGTGGCGGTCTCCACTGACATTGAAGAGGTTTCCTTGCAGGTGCGAGTGCCACGTCGGGATCGAGATGCATTAGGTTTATTTTGGTGGGGTTTTTATTCGTTCAAAGGATCGCCGGATAATCACGAGCTGCATGTCCACCCCGTTGGAGCGACATCGTCGCCACTTTATTCTTGTCTCGCACTACAAAAGGTAGCTGTGGATAATCAGCAGAAGTTCCAACAAAAGGCCACGATCTTAGTGAAGGAGAACTTCTACGTGAATGACTGTCTAGTGTCATTCTACTCAATACCCGAGGCCAGACCCTCAGTAAATGAACTTTGAGCGCTGTTGCGGCTGTGTGTGTTTAGACTCACCGACTGATTTTCTAACTATAGTGAGGCCGTTGAGCATTTACCCAAAGAAGAAAAACTCGTCGACTCATGGAACCTAGAACTCCATAATTTTGAATACCAACGAGCTCTAGGCGTGAGGTGGCATGTTGCAGACGAATGCATTCAGTTTGAAATACCCCCCCTCACACTGGTTACGCGGAAGGAAGAATATTGAGTTGTGTATTTTCGTTATACGACCCGCCAGCCCCAATGTTTTTACGGCTCACAGGTTGCTTCAAGACCTTCGCCACCAAGGCATCGGTTGCTTCTCCAAAGTAAAGGAGTGTGATCGGGCAAGCTGGGAATGTTGGCTGAACCATGTCAAATCCATAGACAGTGTGGCATTGCCCCAATACATGGTTCCTGCACTTTTCTCAACAAAACATGTCTAATTGCGTATGTTCTGCGATGCGTCTGAAGTCGGTCACGAAGCAGTCGGCTACCGAGGGTGGTTTCCTCGACTAATGGTATTCAATGTGGCTTTCTGATGAGCAAGTCTAGAGTGCCCCAAAGAATGCGGTTACGATACCCACACTAGAGCTCCCGGCAGCCGTTCTATCGTCCAACCTGATGTATTTCCTGATTCGTGGGTTGAGAATTCCAGTAAGTGATGATGTACTGTGAAAAGATCCCACAATAGTGTTGCAATACCTACAGAACGTTGCATCGCGTTTCGCAGCCTTCGTTGACAATCGTGTGAGGCTCATCAACAGCGCCACTTCTGTCTACCAATGGGAGCATGTGCCCTCAAAATTCAGTCTGGCCGATGTGACGTCCAGAGGGATAACATATGCCTTGAGCAAGGAGATTAGACCGGCTGCGGGGTCCGAAAGTTCTGTTGAATCCGGAAGACCACTGAACAACGATACCAACTTTCTCAGGCTTGTTTAAAGAGGACCCAGAGATTAGAAGCACTCTCGCGGTTACCACGATACATATCTTCAATTTTGCCCTGGATCAGCTGGTGCCAAGATACTCAAGCTGTACTAAGTCACAGCGGGCCGTCGCTTGATTGTCAAGTTATGTTAGCTTTGTGTCTGTGGTGATGTGCGTTAGGCAAAATGGTTCAGTCGAAGTGGGACCAATTCGGGTTTCCAGGAATTATGCATCTTTTCTTAAACCAGTAAAGTTAGTGTAAGAACGTGAGGTCTCCAAGGAAATCAGGGTCCTGAGGACGTCCACCATGAACCCTTGTAAGGTAGGGAGACTTTAAAAATTGCGGCCAACTTTGGTATATGGAGCACTGTACCTTGACGGTATAATCCGACCACAGAGTGCAGATGGTGCGGACTTGGTAATCGTTCTCAGTCACGGTGCCATCACAGCTCTTTTGATAAGTCACCACCATAAATCAGAAGGGCACATGGGTACCTCGCATGTGCGCACCAGCATTAGAAAACAGTTTCCGATTTTAAAAGGTATGATAGCCGTTACAGGGGCTTTAAGTGTACGCTGCCACTGTAAAAGGGTTTATGCTAACCAATGAACTCAAACAATGGCACCAACCTCATCGGTTATGGCGTCGACGGAAGGTTATCCATTCAGGCACTGCGGGGTGAATTATTTCGGCCCGCTCAGTGTGCATATAGGTAAAAACGAGCTCGAACGTTATAGCTGCATATTAACCTACTTGCAAACTCGTGCGATATACATAGAAGTAGCTCACTGCATGTCTTCTTATGGTCTTAATGCAATTTTTGGGAAGGCGGGATACGCCAGAGGCTAGTTGCAGTGACAACGGTTCCAACTTTGTTGGAGCCGACTCGGAGGTGAAAGGAAGTTTACGACATTTCAACCACTGTGCGTTGAAAGATAGGTTGTTGACTCAAGGAATTGATTGGTGCTTCAATTCTCCAGATGGAAGTCATCTAGGTGGGGCCTGGGAAAGAATGATTCTAACAGTAAGGCGACTGCTGTCGTCGGGATCACAGCAACAGGTAGTGAGTGGGGAGCCACTTCAAATCTACGTGGTGGAAGTTGAGGAAATCGTCGAAGATAAGCCACTCGTGTCTGTATATGACGATCCTGATAATTCCCAAGTACTTTGTCCCAGAGATTTGCTCTTGCTGCACTCGAATACAGGCCTAATTACAGATGAGTCAACACAGTGTCAACGTTAAGCCAAGGGCTGGAGACAAGCCCAGTGTTCATCTTGTGTGTTTTGGAGACTATGACGGTGTGAATATCTACTCCAGTTGCAGATTATACCTGAGTGGTCGAAGTCTGCGCGATCTTCAAGCAGACGATGTGGTTCATCAACGGCATCATCGTCATCCTCTTCTTCTTCTTCCTCTTATTCTTCTTCTTCTTCTTCTTCTTCTTCTTCAGAAAAAGGGCCTCCTGCAGCGTTTGGCTCTGTGGTGTAACCACGTAAACATTTCCTGGTGAGGATAAACACGTACGTCAGAGTCAGTAAGAATTTCAGACGAGAAAACTGATCGCTTTGTTCTGTAGAAGCTTCCGCAGAGTAACAGCAGGTTTCTACGAGTGAAACGGGAAGTACGGATCGATCTATTGAACCGGTTAATCGCTGCTGTTCTTGCCGACAACCTGAGATCGGAAACCCAGCTGGCCTTCGGTACCCGGTTTTGATATTGTCAAGTTTTGTTGCATCATTTTGAGATTGCCGTGCTTTGTTTGATCAGTGTTAAAAGGTGGCCCCATGTTTCAATACTTCCCCAAAAAGAAAACAATATTAACAATTTTCACTCTTACACCAATTACTACAACCGTTTCCCTTACTCTTGTTCAGTAACTCGAAATTTGGTTCAAATTTTCTCGCTGTTATTGTCTACGCATTTTTTTGCTCT
>LUCH01008925.1:7351-18744 GCA_013368495.1 Paragonimus heterotremus | reverse complement strand
CACACTGTGCAGTTTAGCCCAATAGGTCATCGAGGTGCGCAAGCCGTCACACCGCGTCAAAGTCAAGTCTCGTTTTGACGGGTCATGGAGGTTGTTGACCGATTTTTATACCTGGGAGGCTGCATCAGCGGCGGCGGCGGAGGTGTGGGAAATGAAATAAACACGCGTGTTTCCAAGGCTAGAGCGGTGTTCGCTAATCTGAGACACCAATGGAGACAGAAAGGTATCTCTCTGAAGCGTAAGGGTCGCGTATATCAGACAACAGTGAGTACTGTATTACTTAACGACAATGAAACCTGGCCGCCCAGGGTAGAGGATGTGAACCGTCTCCGGGTATTTGAACACTGGTGTCTGCGTTCAGTCGCTCGTATCGGGTGACACCAACGAGTAAGCAACGAGGAGGGTAGGAAGTGGGTGTTTGGCATTGATTGTCAAACGGGTTATTTTGTTCAGTCACTGCATTTGCACAGACTTAGATGGTTAGGTCATGTACTAAGGATGCCAGCTAGTCATTTGCCATACCGAGCACTGTTTGCCGACGCTGCGGCTGACTGGCGTAAGATGCGAAGTGGACAAATGATGACTTGGCGAAGACAAATGAAATCGTTCATGGAGGAGTGGGTTACTGTAGATCGGGTTCGTCTTCCAGGCTGGAACCCTCGCGACTCGCACACTCAGTGGCTCGAGACGTTAGGTGAGATGATGGCTAACCTAGCTCAGTAGTGTGAATGTTGTCGTTGTTTGATCGAGTCGTCTCTGAAGTGAGTGCATTTAATGACACAGGGCAGTAAAAACCGTAGGGGGGCTATTTTGTTGATGACACCTTACTTTCACCTACAGCTCGGTTGTTTGTTTGCAAGATGTAGGCACCTTGATGTTGTATGTTTGAATATAGACGTTACTATTTTTAATGGTTAGGTCCACTCCCCTTTCCCTTTTCTTCTTCTCTCTTTCTATACAGGATTTGATTTCTTCTTTTTCGTGATTGTGTGGCAGTTACGCATCAGTGTGAACCACTGATGTATTGCTGTCTATGGTGATGATGATGATGATGACTATGATGATGAGACGTAAATCGCAACTGAATGTATTCTGGGTCGTCCCGTTTATTATCCGCATCACTGGTTTGTTAACAATCCTCCAGGAATGATTATGTACAGGCAAAATACCTGAGGCCATTCCGACGCAACAGCAGCAGAGTGCTATCGTTGCAAATCGTGACAAATTTCAGACAGCTGGTAAAGTCGACCTTAGGCGTGGCCAGAATGAGTGGCGACATTGGGAAGTGCTTTCTGATAGGTCGCTTGGCCAGATTTAAGTGCAGTTTGGTAGGTTTGGGTGGGATGTCTTGTTAATTGCACTTCTGACAAACGTGAGGTTTAAAAAAGCGAACACGAACATCGTGACAATTGCCACAGTTCCAACAAACGGTGGGCGAATTGTCCAAGATCACATCCCGTGATTCGTGACCGATGGCGTCAGACAAACAACTTGCAGGATATGTGGAGTTATTGGCAGCAGCCCGCGCTTGACCATCCTTGCTTCGAGTTTGAGGTTCGGCGTGTGTTAGCATTCTTGTGTCAGCGCCCACAGAGTGATATCAGGGTCCTGTTCCAGTTTGGCAAAAAGGCGGATAGGGATATCTGCCCCATGTAGAGACGGGATGATAAACACCAAGATAAGGCACTTCAATTGATTTTCCGTCATGGATTTAAGTTTGGACCACTAGTTATCATTGTTGACAATGGTGGCAAATGACTTGAAATCTATCGTCCCGCTTTTTTTTACTCTGAGACATTGGTATCGTATGTTGACTATGGACGACTGTTCCTCAAAAGACCTTTATCAGCAACTTCACTGTCTCGGCTAATGTATGACTGTGAGCGCATTTTGGAAAAATGGATTTCACGTACTTCTTACGTTTACGTGCATCTAGATTCCGAAGAAGAAGCCTGACCCTCTAAGCGTCATTGTACAAGCCACATTCGATCACAAATGTGTCCTACTCTCGCGTAGTATACGAACTCTAAAATGTTATTTGCTACGTGGGCTAACTAACAGTCGCAGCTGCCATATGGAACTACGAGCTGGATTAATGTAATATGGCCTCCAATAGTTTCACCTGTGAGGTCCTGAACTGGAACTGTTGATCCAACATCCAGGTCTTGAAGCAGTCTGAAAATATCATCATCCCGAATTCGTACTGTCAGAAAGCTAAAGTAACCCCGTTGCCAATTGTGTCCATAAATACCAACACTTTGAACGGGCGTCTTAATCCAATACTCTGAACCCCGACCAACTATGCACAATCCACAAATCACGATATGACAAGGCAAGACAACAGTGAAAACAAAGATGGTGGTCTGCCAACAACGCATGTATTCGCCTGAACCCTCGAACTGGCGAAACCGATGAAAATGCTGCTCTATCCATATGACACTGTGTCCCTGGGTGCCACGTGAAGATGGGGACAGTCAGTCAAATGAATACGAAGTCGGTGTCTCACGAACGGCATAGCACACGACAAATCTGACTTTAGATTCCCATCCTTAGAGTCCTGTTTATCCCGATGCTAACAACATATCCAACGTCATTTATGGGTCAATGTGCAGTAAGCCTAGGAGCCACAATAAACGAAACCAGATGACAAAAAATAAACACAAAAAAGAAAGAGGACACCAGGATCGGCATTGATTTCATATCACTTCCAACATCAAACGCCAACAGGTGACTGCCCATCTTAGAGCTCTAACGGGAAAAAGAACAATCCTTTGAGGAATCAAGCCTAAACGCCTGGGCGTTCATCCCTTGAAATCTTGTTATGCACTGAACAGTTAAACGCTGTCTCCAGCTTGACCCAAGTCGTGCGAAAGGCGTCCGACTCAGCAAGCAATAGGCTGAAACTCACAAAATGTGTCCGATCCATCGAAATCTGTACGATGATAACAACATGCTTATTCACACACCAGACGTATCCAATACAAAAACACTTCAGCGAGCGGTGCGGTTGTTTACGTGGCGATAGTACCGCACGCATGAGATCCTACGAATACAACGGTAGTCAAAAACATACAGTTGTTGGAAATAATCCATGGGAACGGGCTAAGTTACGCATTCACGAAAAAAGTCTGCGCGTGAAGTCGTGTTAGAAACTCTGTTCTTCAGTGAAAAACTGACGTCACGCCGACACTACTTGGAATGACTAGGGGTAGTGGATATCTTAAATACTATCATCAAGCAGCCTATCAGTTTATCGAACACAAGTAGAAAGAGATTAAAAATCGTCCGCCAATCTTCTTATTAGTGGTTCTTCGTTGAACGACTCCTAGGATCACGCTGCCTATCTATGAAGATAGCAGGTTCACACGTTAACCATCAAAGGCGGTAGGATGAATGAGATCCTGGAAAAGTATCCCGTTAGAAACTGCCTTAGCAGGCGAGTGAGCATAATGAGGCTGCAATTGTCGTGTTTCACAATAGCGACCGTTTGGGTTCTAGGTCAGATCGGACATTACTAAGATATCTCCATATTCCTTCGGGACTGTGTGGAGAATGATCTTTCCAACGTGCATTACGGCAGCCAACTGAAACCAGTTAGTAACCGACAAGTTGTGCACACGGTCCGGATGAATTAACAGTCTGCCATACCTAACTGTCATCTATGACTATAAACAAAAACGGACCTAGAAATGAAGCGAAGATAATTCCGAGTTAGAAGTGCGCACACCCTTAAAGCAGATAAACTAAGGGAAACCCAGTTGATGTTAGTGTAAATCAGTGCTAATAAGTAGATCATAAATCAGAAACAAGCGGGGTGGAGTGTGAGCGACTAATAACCAGTGGGTCGTTTCATTGCGTCTTCTGTTTCCTGTTTCAGCTGCCATATTGCAGTTATAAGATAAGGAAAGCTTAACTTTGGGGGATTATATCCCTGCAACTGGTACTAGATCGCTTGCTTGGTTGTTGATTACAATGTTTCACAAATCACTTTATTGCCTAATATCATGGAAACATCAGGAGTGTGTGCAAAATCTTTAACAGAGAATATAGGCGAGTTGTCGGACGTGGACGAAGAAGCAATTTAGCCAAACGCAGTAACAAGTAGTAATGTCATTTAAAAGAACTCTAGCGAGATTAGCGTCTGCAATAACAAAACATCCGTACACACAATGTAGAGCCAATAATCAGTAGCACATTTTGTTTCTGCGGTCACAGAGGATATTCACGACTTAGCTGTCCCAAAGCAGATGTAATTTCTAAGAGTTTCGAGAACCGTATCTATCGCAGGACAGTTGGATTGTTAATGCAATCCATGGATACAAAAACAGTATGGATACTTGCCATTACTGGGAAGTTTACCCGAGGAAGTTTAGGACGGGAACAAAATTTAGCGAGCGCTTTGAGTTTTAATGTCAAGATAGGGAAAAAAATTGTTTAAAAAGAACAGTAATTAATACCAAGGAGCGTGTTGACCTGAGATATTATATAAGGACGTCACGTTGGGCGTCAGACATTTACTCTTCTCTACGACTGTCTCAGCAGTTATCTAATCCCTCGGATATTCTCACCATACCATTAATAACTGAGGAGTATATGCATTTTCTACAGTTCTAAAGTGTAATGCAAAACTTCTGCAGAAAACGGAAAAACGGTACGCTAACATATGCCTAGCTTGGTTTTCAAGTCAAAGCACCATACCCCAGATCAGCATTACATCTTATTAGTCTCCCAATATGCCCGCTTCACCACAGGTAGCCCCAATCTTCATGTCAATCTTCAAAACGTAACGGAGAGACTTCGAGCTTTAGGATACCATGAGCAGACACCTGATACAACAACAGATATTGGTTTCACTGATTGGCTGCAAGGATAGGAAACTAGCTGCATGCTGACATGCTCTGCCTCTAGTTGGTCTGGTTGGAGTCCATATTTAGTAATGAGCTTCGAGTTGTTAAACGGCAGAGGCGGTGAACTTAATATCCACACGAAAATAATGAAAGACCAGTAGGGAGAGTTGAGTATTATACTTTCAGGTGCAATGTTTGAAATAGCCAGTGATAACTAAAGCTAGTAAGATGTTCTTCGCTGGTACTAAGTGGGTGGCAGAAGGCATCCTTAATCAGCTGGACTACGAAGGTATTTTCTTTGGCCTTAAGTGCAAACAGCAATTTATTCTATGTTCTTAGCAGGGCATTAAAAATGTCCCCAGCCTTGAGCAGTCATCGTACGAACCAAGGAAGTAATTTTGGCAGGATCATGGGCAGCACTAGGTAGACAACAGACTTGAGAAAAGTTCGTAATCGGTGCAAACCAGAAATCCTTTAAGATCGGCTTGAAACACAATTTAAAATGGTTGAAGCGACGCAGAAAAATGAAAGCAAAAACTTTCTTTGGCCCCGTCACCGCGCTTAGTAAACGATGGAAGACGAATTCACCCGACTGTCCATTAGCCATTACACTACCGTCAACAGTGCAACAACAAGCTCCGAATCTAGCATACCGCCACAGGTTTTGTAGTAACCCTCTTCAATGAAAAAATTCTCCATGAGCGACATACGGGGATGTATTTCCTAGATGTAACTCATTCAACTCGACGGGTCCAGACCATGCTCATCAAAAATGCTGAACAAAACAACCTAAATACCCGCAGGACTATTTCACAGGTTATTAATGCTAGTTATTTCTGCAGAGGTCATTCCTGCGAGATAAGAGAATTAAGTAATTTTTGTTCAGCAATCAGATGGTTGTCACCTGCCAGCCAACTACCGACTGGTTACTTTAAGAAGCATCTCATGCACGATGCTAATACGCCCACTCGAACGCGCAATCGTAGAACCCAGTACCAATAAGTTTGTCCCTAAAGATCAGCACGGACCACTGCCAGTTTGGTCACCTGAGACTAGCAATGTGGACAACCTGACAGAAACTAAGGACTACGGACTTATTTCGAGCGCCATCTTTAACTTTGTCAGGACGTCACACATGGTTAATTTTTAAATGAATTGGAAGCAAACGAAATTCAGGATAACCTTCACCGCTGGATTACCGCAGTGAAAAATAAGGTCAAAGCTGAATCTGACCTCTTTTCTTCGGTTCTGTCTCAGTAGATGTGCGCGAGGTCAGATCGTTCGACCTTTACTACTTGCAATTTACGCCAATGGCCTTCCAGTGTTTTCAAGTAACTTACTGTTGTGTGTGCATATTAAGAAATCTCATGATCTTAGCAATCTTCAAGCTGACATTGATGCAGTTATGTAACCGTCACAAGGGTGGTGACTGCCCAACAATTGCAACATGTTTTTGGTGCAGAGACTGGGAACGTGCTCAAAACACACTGCTCAGAAGGCTGTACCAGTCGCCAAAGTCAACAGCGAGAAAGGTCTAGGCACTGGTCTGTCCTCCGACTAATCTCCTTACCACCAAGAAGTGGTTAAAAAAGATTATGCCCTACTGAACATGATAAAACGGATATTCCCCCAAAAAGACTGAACAGCTTTCTAAACACTTTACGGGGTGCGTTTATTCGCCATTTGAAGACATCAACTGAGTGATATTTACCGGCCTTGCGAACCACACAAGCACGCCGAAGCGCAGTGCTACATTCACATCCGTTTAGCCGTAGTAATCTAATATTTGTACATTTCGCCTGGCGAACTACGTTGTCACTATGACGAACAGTACTGTTTTGAGTTCGTTCTTTTTCAGAATTATTCCGTCCTGTGACTTATATTAACCACTCCCCTTCACCCTGTTTTAGCTGTTAGTCTAACCGTAAGACGAACAAAGTCTTTCTTACTAGCCTCGCATCTTCTCTATTTCCTGGTTAGCAGAACCGTTGTATTTGTACAACCATTACAAGATTGATGGTAATTTTTCGTACTTTTTTTTACACCTTTTCTCCATTTCATCGCTAACACTTCCCCTTAGGTTGGTTGACTTCCACGTTTGATTGTTTATATACACTTTCATATACGATAATTAACAACTTTATCACTTCCGATGTGACAGTCTAAGCATTTAGCATGAGGGACTGCTAGGTTTGTGATTAATCTCATTTGGCTACATGTTGTGGGAACTGCATGATCTAACGATCTGAAGTGAAGATGTATTCTACCCTAGCCACTGTAACTCGGAGTGATCGCAAGAGCCTAATGGATAAGAAACTGCAGTCTACCAGTCCAAACCGCCCCGCCCTGGAAACTGAACTGATTTCAGCGTTTCTTATGGAAGCTACACTATGACAGCATAACGCCGCAACGCCCGAAGTAACCAAATAGACACTGTCTGGAAATCCTGACGAAGGTTTCTGTTATTACATCGCCCAGCAAGTTGCGCTATGGTGCACAAACACCAAAAGTAAGACTGTCAAAATCGTTTACTGATAAAAGACAATGGTCATCGATTGTGACCCTCCACAGTAAGTACCTTGACAACAGAATAAGCGATGCATTGTTCTCTCTCTTCAAATGAGCCTAAATGTGCGCGCCTATGAGTCGCTTGGAGTTTGTCACTGGATGCCAACATCACCCGCACCAGTAGATCATTCCAGCTGATAACTCTCTGTCGATATGGTCGACATACAGAGCAAGCATGTCCTGGTCACCGTTGAAGAAAAACAAGAAAACGGTCAAGAAAATTTACTCATGTCAAAAAACTACAACTGTTCTAAGTCCCCTTTTCACGTAGCGATGTTGAATTCGGTCTACCGCCATAAGGTCAAAGCGGGGTCACAGATAACTGAGGACACACGTTCAGACAATTCAGAGGGCGTTTATAGGAGAGGGCCCTCACTCTAACCACCATATGCGTAGCTGCTTGATGTAGCTCAAGTTAATTAACCTCGCTTTGCGTACAGGGAAACAAAATTATGTAACCCTGTTCCAGACTTCGCCGAGAACAGTATAGAAGCTTTCCTTGATATCTTTGCAAAAGATTGATGAATGTTTCCGAACACTTTGTACTATGAGATAGATCTGTGTTGAACAAACCCACACTTTTAGGGTGTCGGAAATTAACGCCTTGAAGGCTCTCTGGTTGCCACAATTCGTTCACGTCGATGTCTGCTGTATCTCAGAGACTACAAGACAGGACAGTAGTCAACGTATGGAACTAACAGCATCCGATCTCTCTACCCGATACTGGTCATACACTTCGGGTGACTCCACAGCCGCCGTTACAGGTCAAGCTGAAGTAGGTATAGTCCTCAGCACGACGGCTGCAACCGCACTGATAGACTGGATCCCTGTTAACAGTAGACCTTGTGCCATCCATCTGGCAGGTTCAACTAAGACCAGCTCTAGACGCAAGACTGTCAGGAATCTTCTTGTTGTGTCTGCTTACAGTCCTAATGACTGTAGGGACGTCGACGTCAAAGACGCATTGTACTCAGTTATGACAGCTCTTCTTCGGTCGACACGTGGCCATGATATAGTCGTTCTGGCCGGGGATATGAATGCCCAGGTGGGTCGCCTTGGTGAGGCCGAATCTCGTTTAGGTGGCAGGTATGGGATAGCATCACATCGGTCAGATAATGACGGACGATTGTTGCAGCTGTGCATTGAGAATAAGCTCATTTAGCCAACACCAGTTTTAGGCATCATGCACGTTACTGCTATACTTGGCGCCCGCTTGCTCCAAATCAGGCCTGGTCTCAGATAGACCACATAGCTGTTAGTTACAAGTGGCATGATTCCATTCAAGACTGTCGTTCTTACTGGATTCAGACCATGCGTTGGTACGTTGTCCTTTTGTCCTTACTTTTGCTGGACAACGACCCCACCGACAGCGACGCTTAGCTGTTGAGAAACCAGTTTTACAATCGGTAAGGCATAAGTACCAAACCAGCTTAGAAAATTGTCTTAGTGGCACTCACTCCGAAGATACTAATAGCCGCTGGACTCAAATCTCACAGGCCATTCAGAAAGAAGGTACTGTAGCATGCGGCACAGGGGTACATGGGCTAAACACATATTGGATCTCATAGAAATCCCTGGGGTTGTTGGAAGCTAGACGGAAGGTTCCTCCTGGTAGTTCACATAACAAGTTTAGAAGAGATATCCGTAGAAAACTGAAACGTAGTCTAAAAGCTGGTCGTGAGGCTTAGTTAGTGCAAAGAGTTCAGGAAATGGAAACCGCTTTTGTCTCAGGAAACACCGGCAAACTCTTTAAGCTGATCCGTGCCACTGGTCCCAGCCGATCGTCTGTCAGTAAAGCTATCAGCGAGGCAGATGGCACTCTAAATCATAATAAGTCCAAAAGGTCGGAGCGTTGAGCGGAACACTTTGAGGGTCAATTTTGCTAACCTCCTGCTTCTACCGTGATGCCACTACAAACTTCTGATGTAACACCCTGGTCGGTAGATTTGGAACCACCCACCATTGAGACTGAGGTTCGCAATTGCACCTCAGCTCTCAATCGTAATAAGGCTGCTGATCCGGATGATCTCGTGCCGACACTTTTCAAAGATGGTGGAAAGGCGTTAGTAGAGGCCTTGACTCAGTTGTTTCAACTTGTGCGGATGATGACCTTGAGTCTGATCAGACAGTACAGTGGTTCGAGCCGTCGCCCACCTCAACAATTATGTGGTATACCTTAGAACAAGAAGATGTTGCTAATAAGGTTGATAGTTGATTACAGAACTTGAAATGGTAGGAATGCATGTGTACAACTGACAGCGACGTGCCGCTATATGGGATAGGGTTTCTAGCCAACAACTTGAGTGATCACGAGGACCCCAGCCAGGCAGGAAACATCTACCTACTTTGCCCAATAGCATAATCAGATTCAATATTTCGTTACCATGTTGTTGCCACACCACCATGCGGTTTCACCCAATCGTCAGTAGTCTCGGTATATAAAGTTCACTGAAGTAAATTATCAGCTGACATGCGGAGTACGTGACCCAACTATGCTGGGCTGGGCAACGTGATTAGTTTACCAACTGATTGTGTATTTCGAACGTTCCCAAGTCTGTACCAGTGAACCGCCGTATTGCTCACGCGATCACACCAATTGATGTGGACTAATCGGCCAAGACGACAGTCAAATACAGCAAACCTGTTGGCATCTCTCCGTTTCAAACAGGCCGCATTTCCGAACCTTAGAGCAAAAGAGAACGTACACAAGCCTTGTATACCCATCCTTTCAACAATAACCAATCGTCTTTTCTACGACAGAGATGACGCAGGGTGACAAACGCAAATCGTGCCTTTGCTATCTTCGCTGATATCTCATCAGCAACATTACAAGTCGAACAGACAGTGCTATCCAAGTATGTGAAGGTATCTTCAATATCAAGTAGATTGCCTGCAATCAGGAACGAAGGAGTAGGAGTGGCCCGGGCTTGAAGAAACACTTTACACTTTGGAGATACGAAGTGCATTCCATACAAACCAGCCCGGTCACTCGCCTTGTTCAGCATGGTCTGCATGTCTTCGGCAGAGGGGCTAAGTAGGACAATGTCGTCCGCGTACTCCACCTAGGTCAACCCAGCGCCAGGAAGAAGCTCAACACCGAGCCCACTGAATTCCTCAAACTTACATTCTAGAAAGTCGTCCATGGAAAAATTGAACACGAAGCGGGAGATATCACATCCTTGACGAACACCACTGTAGGTAATGAGCGCCTGAGACAGTTGTCCACAAATGCTCACCTTACCTGAACAGTGATCATACAGTAAACTCAACAAGTTCACATGCTCACCTTGGATGTCCCTTCAAAAGAGGCAGCTCCAGAGAATTTTACGGATGACTGAATTGAAAGCAGCCTTTAAGTCTAAAAGCACCAAAACCGTCAGTTGTCTGGAAGAGTATCGATGCTCCGTGATCCCTCACAAGTAAAAAAATGTGATCAATGAACTCACGGCCGGGCCGGAATGCCGCCTGGTCTCCACATAGTTCACTTTTTAAGCGCTTAGTGAAACAATGTGATATATAGCCAACGAGTATCATTAACATCATCATCATAGACAGCAATATATCAGTAGTTCACACTGATGCTTAACTGTCACACAACCATGAAGAATAAAAAGCAAACCCTGTATAGAAAGAGAGAAGAAAAGAAAAGGAAAGAAAAGAGGAGGGGACCTAGTCACTAAAAACACCTACGTCTACATTCAAACATACAACATCAAGGTGCCTACACCTGGCAAACAAACAACCGAACTGTAAGTGAAAGTAAGGCGTCATCAACAAAAAAGCTTCCTCATGGCTTTCACTGCCCCGCGTCATTAAATGCATTCACCTCACAGACAACTCTCACAAAACAACGACAACACTCACGCCACTGAGCTCGGTTAGCCACCATCTCACCTAACGTTTCAAGCCATCGATCCTGTGAGTCGCGAGGGCTCCAGCCCGAGAAACGAACCCGATCTACAATGCCCAACCCCTTCG
>LUCH01008924.1:5703-19239 GCA_013368495.1 Paragonimus heterotremus | reverse complement strand
TTATCACTTTTTGATTTCGTACTCACTCCTGAATTGTATATAGCGTTTAGATCCACTACAGAGGTATAAGATGCGTGCCAAGTGTACCGACATCTTTGAGGTCACTGGGATCAAAGCATGGAAACCAACTTCGGGTTTTTTCGCAACTACAACAAGGAGTGAAGCCCATCAATCCTTAAACACACAGACAACTGAGTTCAAGCTTGTATTCCAATTCTGACTTAGCACACTTGAGTCTAACAAGGGCTAAGAGTCGAGGTCCGTATGATACTAACGGACCACTGGCCCGGATCGGATGAGCACAATAGGAAGTTATACGAAGAAGATCGTTTAATCGACGAACAGGCCGCGAGTATTCAGAACGAAAGACTAAAAAACATGGGGACAGATTGTCTGAATGAGAGACGGTGCACCGGTTGCGCTAAGTTAAGTGCAGAATCAAATGATATCATTCCTCCGAATTCATTGACAGCGGCCATAAAGTTGACTACACAAAACCGCACAAACCACGAATATCTCGGAGAGCAAAAACGGAAATAACAACAGCGGATAGAAGAGTCATGGATGTTTTCGATGCAGCCACGCAGCCACCTCGGACAGAGCACTCAACATGCGATTTGGATAATCACGAGGTTCCCAAACGGACGGACACCTACCCAATTTATTCAGCGGGGCAGTCAGAGATTTTTTATTGTGTGACCACATCTCTAAGTATCAACCACGTAGTTTCAGCCAAACATACGTGACCCCGGTGAATGCTCGGCTGGTGTGCGTAACACGTGACTCACCCTTCGCAGACTACATATGTGTTAGCTGACAAATTGAACATGTGCAAAGTTTTCTAAACAAGTGCCAGCCAAACGGCTGCTCTGGCTATGCGATCGTCTCACTTAAAGCATTCTAATTAGGAGAGACAACCACGGTTGAACATCGCAAGTCTGTTGATATCCTTATCATGTCGCCGAAACATAGAGCAAAAAAGCGCGCACAGGCATGATACACATTTCCTTTAAGGCATAACCATCTTATCGATGTCTCAGATGACGCGGAGTGGTACAGACAATACGCGCGTCCGCTACCTTCACTTGTCTCTTCTCGTACATGCTGATGAGATGGCGCTCTCCAAGTAAGTAAAACGGCACAACGTCTCAGTCGATTCACAACAATGGAAGAAGTGGTTGTACCCCAGTATTCGAAGAGCATTCTGGAGATGCGAGCCGTATTCCGTACAGACCAGCCCGATCAAGCACACTGCCCAACGTGGCGAGAACTCCTTTGGCAGAACAAGATAATGTTATCCGTGTACTCCTGTTGATTACCACAGTGTCGAGGGGAAACTTCAAGCAAGCTCCTTACAAGCGCCAAATGCACCACCAGGGTGCGGTCTACGGCAAGATTGAACAGTAAGAGAGGTCGGAACCTACTCATCCTCAGGTGACCACCAGCAGTGAGGAACTCTCGGGACCGTCATCCACAGACTCTCATTCTGCCTCCAGAATGAGCAAACAACTGCGAAAAAAAAACCTACAAACTCCATCAGAACTCCCTTGGGGAAAAAACGGCCCCAGGGAACATTAAGGCAACCGAATCGAAGTCAGCGCTGAAACATGAACAGATTTGGACCGCTGGCTGATTACCCATCGAGTAGGAAATCCGGCTATTCTCTACACATGTCTTCTTTTGTTTTGTGAGCCGATACAATATCACACTAGTAGATAGATCAAAAGCAACAGAGGTAAAACTGATGCCACTGTGGTTGTCAAATGAACACCGAATCTCCTTCTTGGAAACGACAGTAAATGTTTGTGAGTGCTGAGCACGAAGTAGGTAGCAATGTCGCGAAACACCCGAAATAGCGCTGTCAGTTACGATAGCTACATCTCGGCGTCACCTCTGAAAAGTGAGCCGGATCTGCAGCATCGTTATGTCTCAACAACTTAAGTCTCGATGGACAGCAGTCAGAAGCGCTGTAAATGATTAGTCGGGTGTGGTGGTCTATAGGAAACGGATGAGGGCAACCTGAATTGTTCCGTGAAATGTTGTTCACTTAAAGCTATAGGTGAAATACAGTCTCACTAACATCGGATTCACGGCCAAGGCGACCTAGAAAGAGACGGAACAAACTTTGTTTGGGAACAGCAGAAAGAATGAACGATGATCTGTTCCGATTGTTCGATTAAGTGACATTATCACCACATACAACAATGCATCAATGGTTCTCACTGATGTGTAACTGCCACACCGCCATGGGGAAAAAAACACATCTTGACAAGAAAGAAAAGACAAGGAGTCTAACCACTGTAAATACCTACGTCTATAATCAACGGCTCAACCACAAAAGTGCCTACAGCTTGCAAACAAACAACCGAGCTATGAGTGAAAGTAAGGCGTCATCAGCAAGAAACCTTCCTCATCGAACCCAACTAGCCAACATCTCACCTAACTTCTCCAGCCAGAGACTCTCTGAGTCGCAAGAACCCCAGTAAGGGAAACGAACCCGACCTACAATGATCAACCAGTTAGTGAAAGACTTCATTTCTATACGCCAGGTCAACATCTGTACTCCTCACACCTTAAGCCAGTCAACCGCAACGCCGGCAGAGTGCTCGATGTGGCAAACGAATAGCTCGTACCCTCAATACATGGCCTAACAACCACCTAATTCTGTGGAAATGTAAGAACTGGACAAAAGAATGTCCACCAATCACTACCAAACGCCCGCTTCAGAACCCCCTCGTTGCGTACACGCTGGTCATCATCATAACAGTCGTGAGCCTCACCAAAAGGCACTGCAGCTCAGGCTGCTGCTTACCTCAACAGTGACGTGGAATATCCTAGAAGAAAACGTTACTGAGAAAGTTGGAAAGTGATAAAAGACTAAGCGGAAGGACTAGAAACAGTATGGACGCAAGTATGCCATTAACTGCGATACACCGCCATCTCGGATAACGTGCCTAACCGGCGGTTTGAGTGATCACGAGGACCCCATCTAGGCAGGCGACATCTACCAACTTGGCTTAGTGAAGCAGTCAAGGTCTTCCTATTTCGTGTCCACGTTGTTGTTTGATCACCACGTGGTACCGCCCAACTGTTGGTGGTCTCGTTATGTAACGTCCGACAGAGCAAACGCTCACCTGCCATACGGCGTATGTGACCCAAACATCGCAAACTGTGCAACGTGAACATGCATCCACAGCGTTCCGGAATACCCACCAGAAAATGACTACAATGCTCACGCGATCAGATCACCTAATGTGGGCTAACTGACGGATCTAGGAGTTAACATCTTACAGCGCTAGTCCTTAAAATGAATAAGATTTCAAAATATTACACTACTTCGATCCGATGCTATTTCTATCCATTATTCTCTATTCGGTTCCAAATTAACCCAGATCAGTGGCTGGCTGATGTGGCCCACGATGTTTCCTATCTAGCAGGCTGAAGCCTGATGGCAGCGAAGCAATCTGGAGTGGTTGCATAATTTTATCGTGGTTACTTTCTCCTTTTTATCCACATTCCTTTTTTATAGAACCTATTCAAACAAAGTGTGATGGCTGTGATTGAACGAAGGACAATACAGATAACATTCCAATTCTGTACTGTCACTGTGCAAGTCTGTTGACACCTTCTTTGCTAACAGGCCACGTTTCCAAACCACAGAACAAAACAGAACGCACATAAGCGTTATATACCCTTCCTTTCAGCGATAACCAAAGGTCTTTTTGACGCCACAGATTATGCAAATTGGCAAAGGCAACTCGTGCGTTTCCTATCCTCGCTGATATCTCATCAGCAATATTACAACCTGACGAGATAGTGCTACCCAAGTATACGAAACTGTCCACAGTCTCAAGCGGATTACTTGCAATGAAGAAAGTAACAGTGGGAATGCCCCAGTCTTGAGGCAGCACTTTCCACTTTGAAGATGCGAAGCGAAATTCATACAAACCAGTCCGGTCACTCAATTCATTCGGTATGGTCTGCATTTATTCAACAGATGACCTAAGTAACACAATGTCACCCGTATACTCCAGACCGGTCAACCTAGCGCCAGGTAGAAGCTCAACACGAAGCTCACTGGACCCTTAGAACATAACTTCTAGATTGCTGCCGATGACAAAATTGAATAAGGAGGGGGAAATCAGACACCCCTGACGAACATCACTCGAAGTGATGAGCGCCTGAGACAACTGTCCATAAATTATCACCCTGTGTGCATATAGTAACTTCAATAAATTCGCGTATTTCCCTGCTACTCCCTTGTGAAGAAGATAGTCGCATATAACGTTACGAGCAATCGACCGTCGGCTGTCTGTAAGCGGGCTGATGTTCCAAGATCCGTCGCAAAGTGAAAAGGTGGTCAACGCACCATCGACCGGATCGGGATTCTACCTGTTCTTCCTGTACATGACTTTGTCTGGACTTCGTCAGCCAACGTAAAATGAGGCCAGTGATTAACATGGACGCAGTTGACACCAAACTGATGCCTCTGTGGTGGTCACATAGAGTTCGAACCCCATTTTTGAAAATGGAAATTACTGTTGATAGACACCAATCACGAGGTACCTCTTCAGTCTCTCAAATCGTCTGGAGGAGTTTCGTCAGTTTTGATAACAACCTCCCCTCATCTTCCATAAAAACAGGAGGGAGGAGGTCTGGACCAGGAGCCTTATTACGCTTCAATAACTTAAGCTTCAGGACCACTTTCGCTTCCGACGGAGAACTGTCTGGAAAGTAATAATTGACCACTGGGGTCCAGTCGTCCACATGGTTTGGTTGGAGTTAGCAGAACTGCTCTTCAAAATGTTCAGCCCACCTGTCAAGTCAGCGCGATTGACTGATAATAAGTGAACCATCTTTTTCACATATGGTCTCACTCATACCGACTCGACGACCAGTACAACCACGGATCAGGGAAAAAAGCCATCTGCTATCCCCAGATAGAAACGCTTTTTCCATCTCTTTCGATTGTTCAAACAGGTAATGCTCATGGTCTTCACGCAAACTTTTAGTCAGCTTGTGTTTAAGTTCTCGACGGTCGTCATCACATTCAGAACTAGGTGGGATCAAGCGACGCTTGTTCATGAGGTTTATCGACGTGACATAAATCTAGTTCTGTCGCAACTGAACAGCTCCACCGGAACACGCTTGTTCACAGCATGCTTTCATAGCTTCGGCGATTTGTTCCCAGTGTTCGTTAGGATCCTTCATTCGACTCGAACTGGGCAACTTCTCCACCAACACCTCCGGGTAAGCGGTCTTCACATTCTCATCGCTCGAATGCCAGTTAAATATCTTGCATTTACGAGTGTGTGCCCTGTGGGTAAATGACAAGACAAAATGGCCACGCATAACAGCATGGTCCGAGTCCAGGTGGTTTCTGCAAAAGGCACGACAGTCCTTAACAGAGTGGCGCTACCTGTAACTAACTGCTATATGATCCAAATGTGTCCACGGTTGGGAAACACACGGAGGCCAAAAAAGTACCACAGTTCTTCATGTGTTGGAATGCGGTGCTCGAAATATACAGACTGTGGGATGCGCACAGCTGCAGCAGTCTTTTGCCATTATCAGTGCGTTGTTCCCGAACACCAAACATACCTCCTAGCCACGTCTCATCCGGAGAAAGACGACCAAGCTGAGCATTAAAATCGCCCGCTAGTAGGATGATAACTCAAATGCTTAACCAGGGCGTCATTGAACACATTCCTGGTAGCATCCGAACAGCTATCAGTTGGAGCGTACGCCGATATAATGAATACACAACGCCCTTCTGATTTGCGTCGACAGAATTTTACCGACGTATTGAGTTTGACAGCGCACAAGCGACTGTTCACTGGGATCCAATCGAACAAACGCTGCTCTGCTCTGGAACTCAGTGCGATTCCCATTCCAGTCTGACCACGAGATTCAGCTTCAGCGTCACCAGAAACCCTGAGAGAGAAGCGCTTGAATCGACAATTATCTAGAGATGAGCTCAAGTGGATAACCCTGCTAGAATCGTAGACTCGCATCTCCGACACACAGCACACATCAATACTCAGACTTGAGAGAGTACTAGCCAGAGCAGCTTGCTGACCGACTTGTCGAAGAGTGCGGACATTGAAGACGCCAATGTTTACCAGTTGTCTTGGCCTCAGAAAAGAAGTATTGCACGAAGGCGCATGGAAGACAGAGGGGTAAAACAGAAGGAGGAAGTCGAGATCGGTTAATAATGTCGCTGTCGAAAGAACGATAACTTCTGATACTTCCCGGTCGTTTATGCCGCGGAAGGGGGTTGACTCGAGGAACCCCACCCCAAGTCTCTGACTCAAACATCTGACCTGCGAGACAACAGGATACAGGGTTTTCCCGGGGGACCCTACCCGGAGCCAATGACTCAAGAGTCTGACTCACTTGGCAATGAGGGGCTTGCCTAGCCTGAGGGCGCAGTAATGTCTCATTCTGAGCATTGCTGCGCGCAGTGGATGTACTCGAAGCTACATCAAGCTTTTGAGAGATACCAGTACTGGATAATAAGCCGGAGGTCATAGTCAACCGTTGAGCGGTCGGAGTGCTCTTTGTCTGAGGGTACCTTTTCTAACCCTCTTCTTCCTAATACGGAAGACAGCAGTGCTGCAACTATAAAAACAGTTCCGTTGTATGCCCACATGATCGTGCGTAGTCACCTAAGCGCTATTACACAGTCACTAGTGTGACATACAATCCTAAGATTGTAACTGCTTTTCGTCTGACTGCTCACCTTTGATCTATCTGACAAGGTTGTACCTGGAAGGACGTGAGTGCTAGTCAGCATAGCCCGCCGGATCAAAACAGCACATAAGCCCAACCACCTCGTCAAGGTAGCAGTATATGTCAGGACTCGTGCCACCCGACACGAATGACCGAACGCAGACACCGATGGTGAAATACCTAAAGACGGTTCATGTCTTCCATCCTGAGCGGTCATGTTTCGCAACCATGTCACCTCACACACGCGACCCTTAAGATTCAGAAAGATAGACCTCTATCGCTAAGTGTCCCAGGTTAGTTACTACCACCCTAGCCCTAGAGATATGCCTTCTATTTCAGTCCATACACCTCCGCCGCCGCCGCTGCTGATGCAGCTTCCCACGTACATAAACCTGTCAACAACTTCCATGTCTTCATTATCCACAATTAAATCTACGTAATCAAAGCAATCGTGTAGAGACACTTAGCACTTTGAGGATGGACAGCGCATTCCGAAGCATTTAGCAGAACGCGAAATATCGTCTAGCATTGTTTGTGCTGCTTGGAAAGTGTCAAACCATAACATATTGTCGTCTACATAACCAAGATTAGTCAGTCTTCCACCAGGCAGGACGTCCACACCGGCATTATTCGAGTGCCGCAGAAAGTCCTCCATGATTTCGTCTTTTGCAAAATTAAGCATGAATGGTGAAAGCGCACAGCCTCCACATACGCCGTTTCTGGTGCTGAAAGTGTCAAACAACTCACCGTAAACCCCAACTTGAGCTGAAGTATGGGAATAAAGCATTCACATTACATTCACATACTTGATCGGTCCACCCTGCGTTTAAGCGACTCCGAAAGTGTAGATCGATCCATCGAGTCAAACGCACCTTTATAGTCGAGAAATACGACCGTTGTTGGCAAACAGCACACCAGAATGTGGCAGAGAGTGACAATTTGATTAACACATCCCAGCCAACAGCGAAACTCCGACTGTTTTTCCATTATGTCCGCCTGTAGCAACCATAATAAACACTATTTTGATAGTCACAGTCAATTGTACAGCTGTTTAATATGGGAACTATTATCGAGTGACCCCAGCTAGCAGAGATGTTCTTCGTCGTCCACACAAGTCGAAACAACTGCGTCAAGGCCTCTGCTAACGCCTCACCCATCTTCTTTGAAATGTACCCGTATGAGATCATCTGTACCAGCAGCCCTATTACCTTCGACAGCCGAGATACAATTATCGACATGTCTTAACGGATGGTTCTAAATCTTATAACCAGAATGCTACATTACCAGTTTGTCTCGGCAACACAATAGAAGCGAGAGGCCAGCTAAATTGATTCTCAGTGTTCCACCCAACGTTCTAGCCGTCTGAATTTAATATGGATGAGTACATCATCTGCCTCGCTGATAGGTTCACTGAAAGACGGTTGTGTGGGACCAGTAACACGGATAACCTTGAACAGTCCCCCAAACAGTCTCCATTTCCTTAACTTCCCCTAATGCCCAAGCGACGATGAGGTTACGCCTCAGCCTCCCAGGGATATCTTTCCCAAACCTATTATATAAACTGCCCATAGGAATGTTGCGTCTGGCATCTAACAACTTAAAGGATTTCTCTGAAATCTAATGTTTGTTTAGACCACGAACTACCATGCCGTATGCTACAGTACCTACTTCACGAATCGCGTGTGAGACTTGTGTCCAACTGCTCTTAGGATATTAGGAGTAAGAACTGTTAAGTTGGTATTCTAAGCTAGGTTAGTACTTATAATTTACGGACGGCATAGCCAGTTTCTCAACAGCCAGCTGCTGCTGTCGATGGAGTCGTCGCCCAGCAGGAGGAAGAACGAAACGACGACGTACCAACACATGACCTGAATCCAAGTACTTGCTCCAATAAGAACGACAATCCTGAATGGAACCTCATCATCTATAACCAACAGCTATATGGTCTATCTGGGACCTGGCCTGATTCGAACAAGGAAGGCGTCAAGTATAACAATGACGTATACGATATCTAAACCTAGTGCTGGATAAAAATAGCATATACTCAGCGCATAGTTGCAACAGCCGCCCATCACTATCCAAGCGAGGTGATGCTATCCTAAACCTATCACCTAAACGAGACTGGGCCTCATCAAAGTGGCCGACCTGGTTGATCATATTTCCGACCAGAACGACTATAGCAGAAGCAAATGTCGACCGAAGAGCAGCCAGATCCTGGTAAAAGATATCCTTCACACCGACGTCACTGTAGTCGACCAGAACATAAGCATGTACACTGAAAGGATTTCTGAAAGTTTTAGTGGAAATAGGGGTCGGGAGGGACCTGAGAGCGAAATATGACAGTGGCGGAGGGACCAGCAGTAGCGCGATTTTGTCTATCGACCTTACTGTATGCAGCTTATACTGCGAGACGGGCGACATAATATAGAATAACAGTGTTGTCAATATTCATGCTTGTATGTGGGCTGAATTAAACCAGCACGCTGAGACACACAGGGGGGTTAGGAGCGTTCTCGGCCAGGGCCCTTGGTTCAAAAGGCAGCGAGTGGATGACTGTACTCAAACTAGTACTTCTTTCGGAAAAAGATGCGAGCCTACTGATAACACCCAACCTGGAAGACCAAAGGCTGTAATTTGTCAGATCTCTACCTATTGGCCTGCCTGATATGAATGACTCTCGATGTGATCATCACACCGTCCACTCTAGTCCAGTAAGTCAACTAGATGCGCAAGCCGTCAAACTACGTCAAGGTCCAGACTCGTTGTGACGATTAAGTGACGTTCACGATCTTTGGGTAAGCTTTTGGTCAACCTGCGCTCAAATTTTCGTGACATCGAAATCCTATAACAATCTGGCAAAATAGCCATAGGGGCGTCTGCAAACACGGTCAGCATACTGGAAGTAGTGATATGAAAAGCTAGGGCTGTCGGAAGGCCACCAAGTATCGCTGGTACTACATAACGCTTAGATAATGTCATTTTGAACACCCACCGGTAATCCTACTCACATGCTGAAGTGGTGAACTGTCGATATCTTCCTTAAGGTGACACTCGAAGGCCAAAACCTCTGATCCTGTTGGAAGTTAGTCGCCAGGTGGTTGAAATAGTACAAAGGATGAACGAAACGACATAAATGCATACGCTGACTGGGTCACGCGCAGAATGTCCGACGAGGTAGCCAAGGCGCCATGTTTCGTTCGTGTTCGTAGATAACACGTTCGTTTGGCCGGAAAATCAAACAGCGCATATTGTGGGTGGAATGAGAGGACAACCATTCCAGCTGTGTTTTAGGCTGACCTGCGATGGTGCGATTTGCCGGCCTCTCAAACCCACCTGTTTAAACGTTCAACTAATCGGAAAACGTCTAACAGAAACACTTCGGCCTGCCGGTAAAAAAAATCGTCACTTCTGACAACCTCTACCATACCACTGGCTGACTGAATGGAACGACTACTGAAGCTGCAGCCGACTAGTCTCCCGAAGAAAAAAAGCAAAAGTCGACCGAAAATGGCGAGAGGCGTCTGTGACTGTGGTGAGCGTATGTGAAACGATTCACACACGCTCTGAGGGATGGCTTTCTGCTATTTGGTGCAGAAGGCGCACATGATTCGAAATCGGTACACGACGGCGGTGTGAGCAGATCGTCGCGGTCGATCTGGTGAAAGCTAAATGTCCAAATAGATTTTACGGATACGCTGTATTTGTGACGAAATCCCGACTAGCCGTTGTAGTGACCTGCGATCGTGTGGCTTCTCTAAGGAACCCGGCTGCAATCGTGTTTTCCTGTTTGTCTGTTCTGTACGCATGATTCTGTGTACGCCCGCTATAAGAAGCCTGATACGAACCCAGTGCCACTTTCTTCAATTGTGCAACTAATTGCACGCAGTGAGTGCTTGCCCTTTTCCTAACGACTCATCTATTATTTCATTCTTCAACGTCGTTTAACCCGAACCTTTTCGAGCGTTGTTTAACGCACTCGAAGGTTCCATGCACTTCTCGCTTGGCGCGCTTTTGAGCGCCGCCGAGTGGGCTGTGGCCCATCTCGCGCTTCTCTTCCTTTTCCTCTTGGTTGCTGCCGTTGATCCCAGACTAGGCTAGAGCTAATTACTTGTCATATTTCCAAATACTGCTGGAAATATACGGTTTGTTCCCAAACCCCGCTCTGTTCTCTAGTTCGATGCCTGTTGGGACTACGTTTCGATTGTTCTTCAGGAAAGGCGTATTAAATTGTTAGTGGACGAAGGTCTAGCGCATACCCACTTGTTCACTACACCTTGTCAGCCATAATGGGCGCATCTGGGCTGCCAGCTAACATCCAAGAGGTTAACAAGACACTCCGTGTGTTCGTTGACGCAGACGCCTCAGGCGCGAATCTCGCCACTGCAGTCGAAATCCCCATGGATTTATCAGAGCAAAGTGGGGTATGAGAAATCCCCGAGCATGAATGATCTACCACCCATTACTTAAGAAATGCACTGCGGTCCTGATTGCCATGTTTCGTGCACTGTCCCGACACCCATACACTTCATGCATCCTGCGCACGCCTTGGATACACGGTTCTACCGTGCCTGTCTGTTAAAGCGGTGACAATCGACACAATCAACTATCGCCCAGTAGTACTGCCCTGTGTGCCTCCAACGTAATGGAAAGCATACTGGATAATTGCATAAGAGCGGGGTTTCAATCCACCAACCACTTAGCGGAAAGATTCTGATAAGATTAATCGTGCACCACTGACTTAGGAGTAGCAACCCACACAGCGGTTGCATAACCAACCAAGCAGATTTCCCATAGCTGATAGATTGACACTGGGAATGGCCAACCACAGCCAGGCGCAGCTCAGCGGACCGTCAAAGGAACTCCCGGGAGAATAATTAGAGCACCATTAGGGATCTAGTGCGACCCCGTCGAAGGCAGACACACGGGCAGCGTCCTATAAGAAAACTAAGCACTTGGACCTGTACAACAGCGCGAAATGGAAGAGGCTAAAGGGTTTGTTCGTCCTCTTATGCAGATCGACTAGTCCACAACCGCCTCTTATTGACTGACAGACGGTTGAGGGATCCTAACGTTTAAAATCGGGATCACAAAAATCATCAGCACTCGAAACCCGCATAAGCCTGGGACACATGTTTAAACTGCCAGCTGTATGACAGTTTCGCTGCTCGAGACTCCCAACCTGGAATGCCCCTCGGGTGGGGAACATCGGATCGGCCACACTCGGGACTCCACAACCCAATACTACCATGTACAAGTATGCCGTCGATCCCTTGATACATACGCAAAAGCTACATTTCACCAGAGGTGTGCAGCTATTAAGCTGACTCGCTGTTACTACCATAACCTCGCTGATAGCTCCCCTCTCGGCCCAAACGTTGTTACCCCTTGTCTTAGCAACAGTGAAGATGGTTGCAGCTATCATCCTGTCACACAACACGACAGTCTACGGTACTGGACTGCTACAAATATGGCATACGTTTATCTATTCACACGGCCAAGGAAGATCAACCGCCATCTACATGAGCAGAGAATAGAGCTGACAAAGGATCAGAAACCTGATAACCACGCTGCGATCAGACACCCTCACAAGCACTAAACTCTCATGACCCACAAGAAGCGAGTGACAGATCGAACAGGCAGCAGCGCATCCTCACTGCCTCAAAAGACAGCCATGAGCTCGACAAAAAGAAGAATCAAAGTACAGCAAGTGACACGGAGATCCCCCTTGCTTACACACTCGCTAAACACAACATCCCCCACCCGTGAGTGTATCCCCAAATCCCAGAACGACCTGAGGGTAAATGCAACGACGTGACGAAACACAGGTGCAAACAACACAAAAGTATTTACCATGAAAGGCGTTTTAGGCATCAAGAAACACCGGGTCACCCACCAGTTTTCAGGGAATTCGAACGCGGTTTGGGAGGAGCCGCCTATCAGAAACAGTTGCCATAAGCGTACAGGCCAGCGATTCACGTAACAAAATACAGCATTTTGGCCGTCCACGTGACATCTTACCGGCAACCTCCTTCATCTCAGCACAGCCTACCCAAAAATAGGACGCCAAACTCAGCAACAAGTAAAACAACTTAAATGGGACCACAGGAGACAATCGTGAGAAAAAGACAAACCAGAGGCGCACAACGGAACAGATCGGCAACTCACGACAAAACAACAGACGCAAACAGTCGATAACGAACTAACTACATCGAATACGCCCACTACCAAATCAGATACGACGAAAATCACAGGTGAACGCTCCAAGAAGGGTAAAAACTCGGGTGGTCATAAGAGGGATTTATTGTACATAAGAACTGTTGAATAATCAGTCCACTTCTTCCATTCCAGCATCATCGCCTGCTTCGGTAGGCACCGCCGGAGTAGAGTCAACAGGCTCTGACTTAGGCTCCTCCTCAGTCGGAATATCCAAACACATACTGATCAACTGATGAATTCGACCAGCATGGATCTTAGGGTCGTCCAGCGAGAACCCAGAGGAGAGGAGGGCAGTACTGTGCAGCAAGAACACCAAATCCTTAGCCAGCTTGTTCGACTCACCAGATTCAAACAGCGTTTTCAAAGATTCTATTATCTTGTGGTGTGGATTCAGTTCAAGGTGTTTCCGAGCAGCCATATAGCCCATAGTGCTCGAATCACGCAATGCCTGAGCCTTCATTATCCGCTCCATGTTCGCCGACCAACCAAACTCAGAAGTGACAATACAACATGGCGAAGTCGTCAACCGGTTGGACACAATCACCTTCTCAACCCGTTTGCCCAAAATGTCCTGAATCTGCTTACACA
>LUCH01008922.1:3513-18684 GCA_013368495.1 Paragonimus heterotremus | reverse complement strand
ATAATGCGGGTGCTATCAGTTTCATACGCTGACTACCGTCCAGGATTCTAGTTTCCGAGATACGGCAGACATCCACATGCAATGAGTCTAACGTTCGTATAAGAGCGGCCTGTTGACCTACCTGTTTTAGAGGGCGAACGTTGAAGGCCCCTATATTAATTCACATTCTAGGTCTAAGCAAGGAACGAGGGAGGCCTGAAGCTAAATGGCAACAGACGGAAATTACCGGCTCAGTGTTACTACGATTAGCTATACCTGTTGTGGGAGCTTTAAAGTAATTATCCAAAATGGAGGTTGGGGGAGGCCTGGGAGCTAAATTTGAAAGGACAGTAGGGGAGGGGTTAGCAGTAGCATGTTTTCGCCTATCCACTCTGCTGTATGCAGCAGATAGGGCTACCCGGTTTATACTACAAGACGGCTGATGCAGTATGGAATTATTTATGTTGTGATTATTCATGGTTGTACGTGGGCCGAGATACTGCCAGGGCGCCCAGACCTAGACAGGAAAACGATCAGGGTTCTCAATCAAAGCCTTTGGCTCAAAAGTCTGTACCGCAAGACAGCGGGTAGGTGGCAGCGTACCAGAACTGGGACGTTTTCCGGAAGAAGATGCCAATCTTCTTTCAACCACCAACCTGGAGGACCAGAAGACTGGTTTGTCAGACCTCTACCTATTGGCCTGCCTGGCATGCGTGACTCTATCGGTGTTGTGGCCACACCGCCCAGTTTAGCTCAACAGGTCATCGAGATGCGCAAGTCACGTCAAGGTCCAGCCTCGTTGTGACGAAGAAAGCTATTCAGTTTCCTAATGCTCCAGCTGACTACAGCGACGTCGGTGTCAATGACACTATTAGGATCTGGCCGTTTTTTGTAAGTTAACACAATTTTTTAATGTTCATTTTTGTTGGAGGCCAGTTGACTCAGTGGCGCTGAGTATCACTTAGGTGCCAAGTCTGGAGTGGCATCACCTCACCCGGATAACTGCAGACCACTAGTACAAGTAGGCGCCAAGTACAGACTATTTCAACCAGCACTAGTTTTAGACACAGAAAGCATCAGGGTTACCTGTCGTCTCCTTCTGCAAGTCAGACCGAATCTCAGATAAACCAAACATGTGTGACATGTCTCCATTGAGGACCGTCATTTTAACTGAAGCACATATTTAATTTCAAATCACTCGTGGATTTTCACATTGTTCCTAATTCCGCTGGGTGACGACCTTTCCGATCGCAACGCCCGGTCGTCAAAAACTGGTTAAGTCGGCGGCAAAGTATAGGTACCAAGCTAGTTTAGAACTTAAGTTCAGCAATTCTAGCCTCGAATATCTCAACAAGTGCAGGTCCTGAATCTTGCAGACAGCACAGTGGATCACAGGTTAAGCAAATATTGCACCTGCGGTGATTAAATTTCAGGAGGAATATTCCTCACGGCAATTAGTACAGAAGTTAAGGAGGAATATTCGTAGGAAGCTCAGGAAAAGTTTAATCGCAGGTTGTGGGGACGTGATTAACTGAGGCAAAAGCGGCACAACGACTGGTCTCTACGCGGATAGTTCGTTGACCTCTCACCTTATCTGCTTACAACCATAAAATTCAATACACTTCTGGAGGATTCAACAGTGCTGCTGATGTCCTAGTTAGGTTGCCATCATCAGATACACCGTTTATAGAATTTATCCCAGACAAACTTGTACATTCTATCCAACGCTTCAACTACCTTCTTATTATGTCGACGGATACACGATGAGAAACAGAAAAGGATTGTGCTAGCCTCAGTCAAACGATATGTGTAGATAGGATGGCCACAACAGCTACCTGATGCATTTGTACCTTTCCGATCGAGAATGACCGAATTAAGTTTTTAAAATGGATGTCTGCTTTAGGAGACACATGCGATGATTCAGAAGAAACTGCGATCATCTATCCTTGATGAATTCTATCATACCCATTCATGCATTATAAGAATGAAATCGTTGTCCCGTTTTAACGTGTGGTGACCCACATTGAATGGTGACATTGTGTCAGTGGTTAAGTCATGTGCGTTATGCCAGGAAAACCAGAATGCAGCCCTCAAGGTACCAATGCACCCTTGAAGATGGCTAGAAAAACCATGGAACCGAGTCCATTGGGACTGTTTGACCCGTTTGAACGTCAATAATTTTGTTGATCGTGGATGCCCATTCCAAATGGACTGATGGTCACATTCTCCCAACGGCAACAACGACTAGTACAATGATCAAACTACGTACAACTCTCACAACATCTGGTTTATCAGAAACTACTGCGCTGAATTTGCAGACTTCATCACTTCGAATGGAATCAAGCACGTGAAGACAGCACCTTATCATCCGGCTTCGAGCAGCCTGGCTGAACGTGCTGTGCAGACAGTAGGAAGTATGTAGAAGGAACAACCTGGTGCCCTATGTGCGTGAGTCTGGATCGTGCTCTATTTACTTATCGGAATACTGTCAACGAAACCACCAGCAGCAATCCTGCCGAAAGCATGTTTGGTCATCGTCTCTGTACTCGGCTAGACTTATTCGACGAAAGTCTTTACTCAAAAGTAACAGTTAAACAGGTAATAATAAAAGACCATTTCAACGTGCATACTAAAGACAGACGAATGTTTGATTCTGATCCCGTACTTTTGCGTCTATTCGCTGAAAAAACATGGCAACCCGTTAATGTCACAAGTGCTAACGGACAAATCATACATGCTCAAACGGAAGGCCGACGAATGGTGCGAAGCCATCTAGATAATGTGCGCCCGCGGACATCAAGCCCACGAAACGTCATTTCCGATATCTTCACTCCTCTAACCCCATGACGCATGCACAACCGGGCCAACGCTTCCTGCCAACGTATTCCTGCGCCGATCCCAGAATCAGCGTTATTCGGCAGACCGTGTTCAGGCCGGATAGCTTCAACTAACGGAAGAAGAGATTATGCGTCCGCCTGATGCGTCATCGGCCGTTCCACACGCGTTGTGTGCGTGTCTGTCGGTCGATAACCATTTGGATTGACCATTTTATCCACCGTGAAAACTGACCGTACATGCGTCCCTTGTTCACGTGGGTGCGTACTGCCTTACGTTGGATGGACAGCTTTGTACCTGCTTATGTTGTTGTTGTAATAAACCGTTTCATCATCCTGTTAGGCAGCAAAACCTAACACTGAGAGTGAAGTAAAATACTGACGCACTCTTCTAGTCCATTTGTACTAATGGTTCCGTGTGTTCATCCGTCAAAAAATTATCGGTGAGACGGGTTTCACAATCATGCATGATAAACCCGCTGGGGAGGACGCTTCGGGAGCCAACTAAGGTTGTTTCGTAGTTCTACCATGTTACTGTCGCAAGTTCGCGATGCAGTACCCCGGTTTGCAGATCTAGAATCACCACTCAAAGTTAGTATCCGCAACTGCACTTCTGATGTCAAATGAAACAGGGTTATTGGCACAAACCGTCTCGTGCCCAGACTTTACAAATGTGAGAGGGAATTAGTACAGGCCATTACTCAGCTGTTCTAACTAGTTCAGACGACTAAAAACATTGGATTATGGTTTTCATATTCAAGAAGAAAATTAGAGGCCCTCAAGAAAACCATTCAAGGATTAGCTTAATCCGTTTATAGTTCCGGTATCCATCACATTTCGTCGGTGTACTGCAGTCTGGGAAACAGACATCAGCGAAAGACAGACAAACCTTCGTTCCAGACGAATACGTGGTGATCGAATTTCCACTCGGCCAAATCATGTAAGAGCGTGACACGTGCCATGGGCCAATGATTGCTGTTCTAAATTGTAAAGGTGAGTCCGACTCTGAAGGATTGATCTTCATTCTTAGAGTCGTTTCAACGCAGTGGTTCACCGAACAAGTGTTTGAACATACTGTCGACATTGTATTTTCAGACTTAAGCTCAGGCTAGGATCTACGGTGACTTGCTCACCAGTTTCAGCAGAGAGTAGTGTACATCAAGACGGCCAGCTTTCACCATTTCTGTTCATTTTTACCAGATGAAGTAATGGGGGTCTTCGGAACACTACAAAATCAAGGCGTGGACCTTCAACTTGGAGGAAGACCGACTGAGCTTGATCGTGCTGACGACAACGTGTTGTAGTTTGACACAAGCATAAATTTAGGTCTTGGAGACTAACAGGCAGGTTTAAATGCGTGATTAAAAGAACTAAGCAAAAACGGGGATTCATGGAAAAGCCAGTATGCAAGAAAGCGTTTACGACCATCGACGTAGATGATCGGCAGCTCCCAAACGCAGCAAGCAGTAATAACTAACCTTGTGCAGCGAGGTGTCTAAGACTTGCACATCTTGTCACCATGTCATAGTCCGGTAGTCTACTAGTTTCTGCCAACCTTCTGCAACCGCGCTGAACAATGTGTCTAGCGGCATACCCTTCGCTGGCATGCGGGGTACGTGAAACAGCCAGCGCAAAATGTTACCCAGGCTATCGGTGGTGAGCTTGTATACTTCCAAAATCCGTCCCGATAGACTGCAGTGATTACATAATAAGCCCATTTGATACAGGTTAACAGGCGGTGATCGAGTGTCACGAGGTCATATGCGTCGTCTACTCAAATGGATCAAGTTCCTGACGCACAACAAAAGTGAACACGAAACTGAATCGTAAACCACGCTCTTAATCGACGATCAGACGAAAGATAGAGCACCGCACGTTCCCGCTACACTCACAGGCACCCACACAGCAAAATAACGACATGACGAGATAATGTTACCTAGGTGGATAAAACAACCATCTTGAGTGGCCTGTTTGCAACAGCACACACAGAGCAAGGACCAATCCAACAAAGTAACAGTGCTAAAATTCAGAGGGGTGAAGTGTACACCGTACAGAGCAGCCGCAACACTTGGCCAGTTCACTATGATCTGTACACCACCTGTAGAGTTGAATGGTACAAAACCGCCAGCATGTTTGATATCTTACTAATTTGAAACCATGTAAACCCCAAACGTTCCTTACGGAATATCATTCACTACATAATTGAAGAGAAATGGGGAGAAAGGACACCTGTCAAACGTCACCTAAAAAAGAGAACACTTGGGACAACTGTGCACAAATGAGCACCCCTTACTCAAGGGGAGTATACGACTTCCGCAAATTGTCACACTTCCCTGACGCTCGTTTGCGATACAAGCAGCCTCAGAAAGCGTACCAAACAACAGAATCAAGTGCAGCCCTTGAATCCCAAAATACCACAGACGTTGAATAAAAGGAATGCGGATGAATCAGCGTGTCACGGAGTATGACTAATAAGCCGATAACCACGTGGGAAACCTGCGTACTTTTCGTGGGTGGCTCCGTTATTCAAGAGGTCCCATTATGAGACCTGTGCGTAAATTAGATGCGATAAGGGCAAGACTATGTCTATAATTTTTTACGTAATGTGCTACTGTTACTTCAGCAAGCACGCGCCAAAACCCACTCTAGATTACAAACATGTACAAGTAAAAGTGAATGGAGTGCGCGATTCCGGACTATTTAATACTCCCTGTAGATTTACGAGACTCATAGCACATTCCAGCCAACGAACGCATACGTCTATTCGTTGCTTTTTCTCTGATGTTATTCAAACACCCCACACTAAAATGCTCGGAATTATGTACACATATCGTAGGTGAAATCGAAACCCCGCAGTCATCTGCTTAAGTCGTTCAGTCATCCATCGAAAACTTAAACCGTAAGGAAACGAAAATCAATCCAGAAAGTCGCGCCAAATAGTACTAATATGATAGAACGACGCTGGAAAACGCGTCTAAGGCAAACAAACCTTCGGGAACTGCTTACCTCTAGGAAACCTAGGTCATCCAGAAACGAACGAATATAGTTAATTATTCGTGAGCGTGTGATGAATCGACGGCGCACATCTTCGTTCATCATCAAATCCAAGTATCGCTGACGGTAGCGTGTTTCCTTGTCTTTCACGCCGAAGTGTAGATGAGGGAGTTGGTATAGACAAGGCGACAACAATACCAACTCATTGGGCAATATGCTCAGCTCGCCGAGTTTAGATTTTCCTGAAACACATACAAAGGTAGTAATTAAAGAAATACCTGGCTTTCCTACACATCCAATTATATCACCCATACGAAGAATATTGTTTATTGCATAGAATTCCTCTGGGGATTTGTAATCACGGAGATTGGCCATAATCTGTAAGCGATTTTCGTCTGATATAATGTCGTAAAATATTAGCTTTGCACCCGACTCTCGTTTGGCGTGAATACGGCCTTGTAAATTATATTAGTGAAAACGAAGGTACCAGCAACGCTGACTCTGACGTCATCAAGATGCTGACCAGGGTTCAAGTAAGAAAACTGCTCGATGAACTTTCCGATGGAAATTGAAACATGAAACTTGTGAGGGTATGCACCTTTGTTAGCTTTGGCAAGATCACACACAAGTGCTTTTCTCATCTCATGGTAACTCTACAGTATGAATCTAACTATGTAAACCAGGCTACCGTAGCATCCATCTCATCTGAGACGTCACCTTTCTTATCATTAGACGTGTGTGCATTAGCTGTTTTAGTTGTTCCATTGGCTGTCATTTTGCAAAGTAAGCTGGGAGCTGTCCTCGAGGTAGAGTTCAACACAGACCGAAGGAAAGCGGCGGACATGCACGAGGCACCAAACTAATCGCACAATTAAACGGATAAGTATAATTACAAATTACACAGCTCCGTCATTTTTGAAATCGGTTTTCGTGAACAACTGTTGAAAACAGCCACATATCAGGATAATGTGACTGAACTATCAGCACAAACTTCAAATCAAGCCATCGCGGGTCGCGCGGGTAACTTGAATTTGTTGTGAACTTTCTGTGCTGTTATTGAGGTCCTGCTGATTTTCCGTGCTATGTGCCTTATTATTCGCAAATTTTCTGTTTAATATATTCGCCTTCTCGTTTATTATATTATTATATCTCTGTTAGTTTTCACTACTCCCCCACTTCACACACATCCCCATAATTTGTGGTTTTGAATACTTTAGCATTCGCCGTTTTTCTTCACGTAGTGACATGCATGAGATTCAGCAGTGCAAGTGGATGGGAATTATCAGTTTGATCTTCACATCACTGTCCAGAACGGTGTACAGTGGCAGGGTTGCCTACACTGGTACCATTTTAAGTGTACCGGTCCCAGGCTGTAACGATACGTGCTGCCGGCTTCTTCGAAAACGCAATTTGCATGTATAAGTAGCCCCCTTAAGGAACGCTGCATCCCGTCCGGGTATGTACCCGCTCCAGCAAGCAGAAATAATACACTTTCTTGTGTGGTTGCAAAGCGTCTGAGGATGCCAATTCACTGCATACGGTCACGACAGGACCAACTCTGGTTAAAACACAAGAAATCTTATCCAGAATTGGGTCAGAGTCTACTTATCCGAATGAATATGTGGCGTTCGCCTTCCTGGGTGTAGCAATCGCTCGTATGGCAGTGGCTTTGTCCACTGCTCAAATTGAGGGAGCTGCCACAAAACAGAAGGCACTCAGAGACAGGAGTCTTGTTTTATGGAACGGTCTAGATCGCAACGTCTCCAAGTGAGTAAGTCATGGCGACATCAAACACCCCCTCCTCCTCAGATTTGACGAACTTGGCTTTAGCTGGCAGGCTTCACCCTGATGCCACCAAGACGTCGCTCGGATTTTCTTTGGCGTTACTCTCGTTAGTTGGCAAAGGGGAAGTACTGGATAAAATGGCAGAAATGAAGTCAATTTAGGCCATTTTGAAGAACATCTCATTGAGTCTTTCGTTGCAAGAGCGGCGGTAGCGCCCCCAGCCTGACTGAACAAGGTTATGCATCCAGGTTGACCGAAAATACAAAGCCAAAGCGAGTCTTAATTTGCACTCTCAGGTGGGACCAAGGTATCCAAAGCGATCAATCGGCGCGTCTACACCCGCACCGGAGGCACTTCCTCCCATCCCCTTAGACTGATAACCCCGGGCGGAACCGAATAGGTCTGGGAAAATTACCTCAAATGGTGATATAGACCACCACGCGCTTATGATACTTCTACACCAAAAGCGTTCGGTTAAAAAATATTCCATTCCCAACCTCCATAACCCTACGAGTATACTGGGGTCACCCCTTGTGTAGACGGAGGTTCATACTTTGCTCGCTCCAACCGCATCTCCTTCAGGTCGATTGGGGTCATTCTTTACCAAGTCATCCTCCAATCTACAATGCCACCCAAACTGCAAACCGCCCTCCAAAGCTAGGAAAGCAAAGTCGGTTCGAAAGTAGTTGGACTTGGATCAACGAGGACGGGAGAGTCGTCTCAAAGAGGGTGGTTATGAGCTCGGACTCTGACGAAGCGACCGCCACTGTCCAATAAGGCGTGTGAAACCCTGCCGGTTACTCTACTGGCCCCCAAGAAGATAACCTCCTACGACCTCCGAGCGGATGCTCGGGTGTGCAGGAGATAATATTTAGCGGTACAAAATGTGGTTCCACCTTGCTGGCATACGATTCCCCAGCGCAAAACTTCCACTGCCAACTCCTGACAACTGACTTCTCTGTGCCCAGTGTTCGGTGTTGATTGTGTAGGGTCAGGCCTAATAGTACAATGGGACCAGACGCGATCCATCTCCAAAATCACGGAGAAGCGACCCGTGGTTTGACTATGCCTCTGCATAATCCGTTGGAACAGACACTTTTAGAGTGACAATGTTTCGAAGGCATGAAAAGAGGCCACTCTCATATCCAAATTTAAGGCAGATGATCGTCAGTGTCATGCTGGTTGCCGACCAATCATCCCCGTTGGCGTCCTATGCAGAATACTGTGGTCGCTGTTCAAATACCACACTTGAATCCTTCTCAAATAACCCTTTCCCCTCTGTTCAGCTCGGCTTCCGTTATAACTGCATCTACGGCTCACGTGCGCGTGAACAGGTAACAGAATAACGGCTAATGAAACGACAGATAGCGGGAACGACGGTCAACGGTTAGGAACACCCGATTACTTCGTAACCTTCCGGCCAACCCGGCCACCCGAGGCTAACACGTAAACACAGAAAAAAGACTGGCCTCCCGACAGAGCTCCCTTACGTCACTCAGTCCGAAGAAAACGCGGTCACAAACTAGATCACATTTAAGAGGTTTGTGACTAATCAGAAAACATGGACAGAAGTGGACCAAACACAGATCCAGACAGTACAGTGATGTCCCAATTAAAGGACGAGCGTGTAGGCGGGGTGCCAGAAATTGACACAAAGGCTGAGAACGCTCGCGAAGGACGAAGTGGCACATGACCGAGCCGACTATCGAGGTCACTTCGAACAGAGTGAAATGGGCCCTTCCAAAGACGAGGGGAACCGTACTTTCGAGGAGTTGGGTTCGTCCTCGACAGTTTTCTCCCCGGCCGAACATGCATCATCAAAGGGTCATTTCAATGAATAGCACGACAGAGGCTGAGGACAACAGCCTTATGTCCGATACCATATTTGTCGGCTTTGCCCAAACATCCGACCGTGTTTCTAAAGGTCCCCCTGTACACAAACTAGAAGATTATGGCATTCAGTAAGAGGTCCTGTGCTGAACTACATTCTTCATTAGTAGCATAAATTTCAGGGTAAAACTGGGTAGGACCTTTCTTCTACCTCCCAGATCTCCGCCGGAGTTCTCCAAGGTTCCGCACTTGCTTTATTATTGTCGCTAATATATCAAGTTTATCCTTCACTTGTCACCACCGGATGGCCGCCAAAGTGGATGTGGTAATTTGGGATGATAAGAAGTCTTTCCCCGCATGGACGGATACGTCTTTCAAAAACTTCGTGGTATCTATGTAAGACCAATGTCTGAATACTTTGAAAGAGTCGTGTTTGCCGCTTCTGGGAAAGTTGTATTGTCCAGCGGGTGGCCACCAAAATGGTAACTGGTTTGCGGCAGTTCTCTTACGAGTCTTGTTTAGAAATTCTTGATTTCTATCTACTTGGATTTCGGGGACTCCGAGGTGACAATCCCTATACACTTTTCTTTAGCGCATGACTCATGCAGCAGTTCTTCAATTCTGTAGTACATAAGAGACGAAGGGGTTACGACAACAAGCTCTAAAAATTTCCACCGTGGAAATATCGTAGGCAACTTTTTTTCCAGAGTTATCAAACACTGAAGCAGCTTTCCATCAGTTGTTGGCTGCTTTTCTGTGAGTTGATTCAAATTGTTATTGGACTCCTAATTACTTGAGAACTTGTCAGATTAACATTGTACTCTGTTCATAAATCCCTCTAAAAACCCCAAGAGCGATGCTACAACCTGTTTACAGTGAATGCCTTCCAGTTCAACATAAAGCAACTGAATATGGAAGCTGACAATCTGACTAGACCCGGGTGACTTGGGACAGCGGCCTCGAACCCGCGTACAACACGCTGGGGAAGGCCGCGAATTATACGTAAGTGGTAAATTCAGCGGTTAGGAGACAGCACAATGAGACATCCCTGAATATTCCGTTGTATCATCGTTGAATCACCGTTGAATCACCGAACACCTTGAAAATCGCCAATTTCCGTGACAAAAATAAACATAAGCCTTGAAGTGTTTGTTTTAACCTGCTCGTCATTGTTTCCCTTCTAGTTGGCGTTCAGGTAAAAAATATCGATGGTTGCCGTTGTGACGGTGTGCATGGGTTGTTCGTTGAAGTTGCTTTTGGCGTATGCAAGATAGCCAACCGTCTTATCTCAATGAAGCATTATATAAAAGTTTGATTATATATTTATGGGTGTATATTCTACTGGCTTATTCCGACAAAAGTCGATTTTACGCTTCATCCCATGTTAAGCAATGGATTAGTTTTACGGCTACACGGTGCTATTTGGGATCTGGAATTATCGAGTTTCAGCAAACTCAGAGGTTGCTCAGATAAGTACAAGAAGGGTTATAGTGTTTTCACGTGCTTGGTTCAAGTACAAAATCAAGCAGTGGGCGCTTGAGCTATGGCAGAGTGAGCATGAATACTACGTGGCTAATGGCGCACCGGTGAATGAAACACCTGCTGCCAACCACGTTTCTGAGTCGTTAGAAGAAAAACTAGGTTGGGTGTAAGCTCTTTTACTATGGAGCATAAACAAGACATAAGTGTCTTCCTGTACGGTGCGCATCCGACAGATCTTCAGCTCACTCGCAGTGAGGCGAACGACCCCAGGTATCTATGTGAATAAACCACAATCACCGAGTTAAAACAGTACACTGCGGATGTTTATGATAAAGCTATAATAACCGTGGCTATTTGTAACTTCCTTCATCGGTTGAAACCTCCGACGGTAGGTAAAGAGTTTGTGTACATTGGTGCTGCAGAAAATCTGCCTCAAATACTCAGTCATAGAAGCCGACGCCGTACCGTATATCATCAGTGACGGCAGTAATAAATACACACAAAAGTGCTTTATTTGAAAGCAGCATAGTCAAGTTTTTAGACGCTTTCCTAATGTTGTCAGTGTCGACGCTACACGTAGAACGAATCGCCGCAAGCGAGTCTTATAACACTTCACACCCTTACTTGCAGTTTGAAGTTATATCAGTATTTCGTCGCAGACGTATTAAGCCACGGACGGCCAGGGATGTATGGCAATTTGTTCATTGATAAAAAACTCTTCCCTCGCGTCAGTATTTGACACCTTTCGTGAAGCAGTGTGATACCATGCATTCAGAGGTTGCATGTCTTCAAACATAGTTCAATCTACAAAATAGGTTGTTTTCAACCAGGGCCGTATTTACCCAAGGCCGTTTTCTAATGTATCGCCGATGGCTAACCGAATATAGCTTGCTTACTAGCAGCGCATTCCGTCGAGGTGCCACTGTCACAGGTACTAATCCATTTTACCCGCATTCCAAAGTCCTGCGTCGGGACTTGATCAAGTTACAGGATGCGAATCCCAAAACGGTGAGCCGAAAACTCAAGGCCAACGCAGCTTTTACGCACCGATCCACTGAGAAAGCTAAGAGGGCTTTTTTACAGACATACTTCTCCTCTTTCATTCCTCCAATTCAGAACATCCGTGATGAGGTAAAAATTCTCAAATGGAGGTGCCTTTTAGATACTGCGACGACTCCTTAAATTTGATTGGCTGTCGGTGAGATAATGGCTACTCGCTTTTTCACTTAAACTGCACGACTACTGCTCACATATCGTAGTGACCCTTTTGCAACCTCCGTCACCGGGTGCACTAGTATCTCATTAACTGTGCCAGTTAAGTGTGTCAACGACGAATGTTTTGCTGACATTACCGTTGAATCCAAAACCGGCCCAGCCCAGCACCATTAATTGGCGGTAACCTGCTTTACTTTGGAAGTTGAATCTCGCGTTGTCCATGAATGAATGCGGGTGAGTAGAAGTAATGCTAATTGACGTCTTGAACGCCGTTGACAACGGTAGGTAATGCCATATCTTCGATGTCAGGCAACGTCCACGTTTAGACATGGGCACGCAAGAGAAAGTGTCTTACCAAGCCTGTACCGAAATCTTGTCACGCACTTGTTGGTGACCAAGGCATATTGAGAGGGTATCAAACTACCGACGGGGGTAAACAGGGCAGTCAGGACCAAAGTGTAAGGGCGCCCATCCTGTGACCGTCCCAGGGCGCCTCCGTCGTGAGAAAGAAGAAAAAATCATTTGACTCAGTCCTAACTAGCGGAACTGTTCAAATCGGTTGAGACTTTTTATACCGCTATTCAAATGTGCGGTCTCAACTCTTTCTCATGATGCGGTGGGAATGCATGGCCATTATGTGTCCTGCAAATACCTTGTACTTGTCGCCCTCAGCCGCACACTGTTTTGAAGCGGAATGAAGCTTCTTATTCCGAACGCGTCTTTTGGCTTGCCTTGGGAGCGAATACGGGACAGTCGCGGTACTATTCGGGACCGAGATTTTTGTGTTAATTATTGCCGTGACGAGAATCCGAATTCTGTCGAGCGAATTGCGATAGCTAGGACGAACCAATATACCGTTTAGAATGGTTTACAACACAAGGTAATCTTGGTTGAGGTGGGCGAGGAGCTTAAATTGGCTAGAATGTTGGCCATCAATATTTCGGAGGTTAAGGGCCAGTGATAAATTGTCTACAAACGTAGGTCTAAAAGGAAGCGCGAAACTGATTGAAAACGAACTGCGCGAACAAACACGTAGTAGTAACGATTGTGAGACAGACTTGCCAAGAAATCTGCGATAATCCAGTGTGATATCTCAAGTAAGTCCTGAGCTACCGAACTGAATAAAATGCGCAATGCGCTGTAGTGTCACGCGACTTCCTCCCACTCAAGATTGCTACCGCTTTTAATGGACTTCGTACCGTCTAATTAACCGAGGGGGTTTTCAACATTTTGCAACCGTGAAAGCACATCTTGTGCATGATTTATGGTAGTAATATTGCTTTTTCTGTCAGTGGCACGCCAGACGTTTTGGTAATCCGGGAAGCGGTGATCAGGTACATTTAATCCGGCGGAAATATGGTGAACAGATATTGAGATCCGTGAGGCGTGCGTTCTGGGGCTCAGTGCTTAACCGTTGGACAGTTCGTCCACCAGTTTGTCCTTCTGAAGAAATAGAGGCCAATTGGTGGATCCATATCCGAAGTGCAGCCGAAAGAAGCTTTTAAGAAGAAAATCGAAACAGGAGGAATTACATCGTCCGAAAAACCGCCCGCTTAGCGCCAAAGCATAACTAGCCCTTCATATATTTACATTCAGACTCAGGGAGGTCGGCAGCGGATGCGAAGCTATCTTCTGCAAATTTTTCTCTGCAAGAACCGACTGAAGTGGGACGTCATTTAAGTAGTTGGTAATACTCGACAAGTGTCGAATGTGTATAGCTTTACACATTTCGAATTCGACCGCAACCTTACTCGTCTGAGATCACTTGAATAAGATTTCCAGATTTTTCTGTAAAACGAAGTTGGCTTTAGGTTCATCTGATGACAGCCAAGTTGTAACGTCTTCTACAAACAGTAGCAGCGAAGGCAAAATGGGAAGAGGAAAATCGTCATTGGAGATAAGGAACAGACATGAACAAAGGGAAGGACTTCGGGGCACATCACTGAGGTTGTTTTACAGCTAGAGTACTCACAGTTAACGCGTACGCAACAGTGTCAAGTGATGAGATGTAGCTCCGGCCATTTCAACAGTTCACTTTACACTCTATAGTGATGAGGCTTGTCACCGGGAACCGAGTGGTTCACCCAGTCGATCTCTTTGACGAAGTAATGGTAGACGACATCAACCACAATACTCTGATCTACTGAAGTCAACCAATGGTCAGTGGCTATCAGCAGACTAGTCATACATGAACAACCCTTTCTGAAACCACGCCGTACAGTAGTAATGAAATTGAGAGAAGTGCGCATGCGGCCAATCACACGCAGGCGAATTCAATGCTTTTTGCTGGCAAGATAGCATACCGACTGGACGGTGGTCACCAGGACTTGTGCCCATATCATCCTTGAAGAAAGGGATGAAATGAGCAAGCCTGACATCCCTAAGCCACTCAACATGAGCCATGTGAATGACATATTGAGGAACTCGAACCACGTTGGGTTAGGCGTAATGCATTTCGGATCAGCAGAGCTATCCTTAAGCCGCAGTTGCTTATCAAGACTAGTTGTAAATGAGGCATTCTTCATCATTATCATCATTACCATAACACCCATGAGCCTGGCCAAAAAGTATTGTGGCTCGGCCGCCGCTCACCTCAAAAATGAAGTGGAATATACTAGAAGAAAACGTTACTAAGAAGGTTGAAAATTATTAAAAGAAGACTAAGCGGGATAACTAGAAATGGTATGAATGCATGTTCGCCATTGACTGCGACGCATCGCCATCTCGGATAGCGTCTCTAACCAACGGTTTAAGTGATCACGAGGACACCATCCAGGCAGGCGACATCTACCCACTTTGCTCAGTGAAGCAAACGTTTGCCAGAACATTCGCGGTCTCTGCTTTAGAGCTTGTAAGTCATCCTAGTACAGATGATCACCGTCCAGTTCACGACACACGTTGTGGATAAAGTGTTGAAACGTCTCAGCAGCGGTGCACAGACCAAACAGCGTACGTAAAACCTAGGGAAGTCCGAACTTTGTTGTGACCACTGTCTTCTAGATGTCTTCAAGGGCTACGGGAACCTGCTTATAAGCACGCACTGAGCCGATTT
>LUCH01008921.1:0-15221 GCA_013368495.1 Paragonimus heterotremus | reverse complement strand
CTTTACTTTCCAGGGTCGATACAAATACACGAGGGTCAACGCGCTTAGTCCTTGCTTTTCATTGCGCTCTCTAAGTTATCCATCTTGGGACTTTCCGGCACTTTGGAGATGTAAGGTAGGGAGATGAGATTCTCTTTTAGAGAATCAAATAGAGCACACCTTGTTTTTAGTTGGGTCAGTTCAGCTTCCAGTTAAGATACCATACCAAATAACTCCGCCAATACATTGTCTAGGGGGATGGAACATTTCTTAATTAGAGGGGTATTGGTGGGAACCACCAGTTCATCTTCACCTCCTTTAAAGGCAGCTCTTTTGGAAGGGCCTATACAAGTTTTGGGCTTAGAGCACTTGCCCTTAGGACATTCAATATCAACCTTAGAGCCAGAACAATTGGTTCTGATACCAGTCGATCTTGCTTGACGACCGGTTTTGGTCATCATAATTTGTTATATACGAATATTTTTTAGACAGACGTGGACGTAGGTAAAATGTAACCACACTTTACGGTGAAAACGTTGTCAACAATAACAACTATATGAGAATCGCAATAATTACTTGCCCTTTTCGAATTGCGCGCGACTGAAGTAGCCGTTGCGGAAATTTGTACTTTTGGGTGACTGATCTTGAAAGCGTCAAAAAGTAGGTCAAAAGCAGTTGATTTTGGGCTTTTTCGGTGCTTGTGAAATGGCGTGGGCCAAGTTGGTTCAGATGGCGCACCCTAATGTCGCTTTTGACGTTCGCATCGTAAAGAACCGTGCCATTCCGCTGCTTAACAGTTGCTGCCATCCAGTCGAGGCGACCTGGGCGGTAGTCCCTCGCATAGACTAGGTCGCCGACGGCAAATTCACGTCGGGAGAGCTGCTGTGTATCTCCAGGGGGTTTCTCCACTGGAACCATTGCATCAAATTTCGTCCTCAGCTTGCGGCCCGTGAGAGCTTCTGCAAGCGATAGTCCATTGGGAATCGCCGGATTTGGGGTGGTTCTGTAAGTAAGCGGGAAACTTTGCAACACTTCTTCGGTTGGTCCCTCCTCGCGAGACATCAGAAGTGCTTGCTTGAAGGTGTCCACGAAGCGCTTGACTTGAACGTTGTACTGTGGGTGGCATGGTGATGGATGCAGATGCTGAATGTTGATCTGGATGCAGAACTCTTTTAACCGGATTGAGGTAAACTGCTATCCATCGTCCGAGACAAGCGTCTCCGGAAGGTCGTGTTGGCTGGAAATGCGCCGTGGATTGTTGATGGTGGCTGAGGTTGTAGCGGGCGTCAGCGGGAAGACCTCAGGTCACTTGGAGTAAGCATCCACCAGAATGAGGTATACCATACCTTTGATGGGTCCCGCAAAATCCACATGGAGGCGTGACCACGGATGTTCGGGTTGCTGAGGCTGAAGCTCGACACGTGGCGTGTTCGCCGTGAAGGCCTGCAGTTGACTGCAAATGTTCGCAGTTGGTAGTTGTGCCAGGCCAAGTTGTTTAAGCCAACCGAGACCAAGTAGGTTGAGATATGAGTCAGTGAGTTAACAGACTGCATCGATGGCTTTGTTTTTGGAGCTGACACGACAGTGCAACTGCCCAGTTGATTACACCGCACCACCACAGGCGCTGGTGGCAGAATGGGACTTCGGCCACACTGGCGGGCGGCCGATTGATTTCTATAGTCGACTGGAGACGATGGTGAAAGCAGACGCAGCGTCAAGCTGTAGATGAGCTTGGTGCCCGTTAGTCGGTACGGACACGAACATTCTGCGTGACGTGACATCGACTTTGAAGGAAGCAAGCAACCTACTGGATCTGGCGAGTGGTTTGTATTTCGGTGGAGGAGGCCGCTTGTTGAATGCGCGTTGGCTGCTCGATGTGTGTGACTGACGATAGCCGTCCTTGCGGCCCATCTTTTTCCAACACTGACAGCGATGTCGCTTGAAAGGGCAGTAACTCGTGTAGTGTCATGCGCCGCAATGCCAACAAGGAGAGGGTGGCGTTTTCTTGGAGGCAGAGTTCACTGGGCGGTTCGTAGGGGAGGTTTGTTGCTGTTGACTTGGGCATGCGACTGTGTTGACAGAAGTTGTCGGACCAAGGCAGAGTCACGTTTGAGAGTGACCAGCCGATGGCCTTCAGTGATGAGGTCCTGAGGGGTGACTGACTTGTCTAGTTGGATCCGATTGAACAATCGTGTACCAGGAGGTCGCAGACAAAAATGAGGCACTTGAAATGATCCTCCGTGAGGGAGGATAGCCCGAATCGTCCGCATTCACGATGCCGGCGTAGGTGTCAAGGTCATCCGAGTCTCGCTTGGTCAGCTCGAGGTAGTGGTGCCACAGGTTGAGTAGAGAAGATTGGTCACCAAATACCTGCGACAGGATGATGACCGTCTCGTTGAATGTAAGGTCACGTGGGCCCCGGGTAATATGAAGTTGGTGTACCGCTCGTGGTTCGCAGGGCCAAGTTTGCGGAGAAGTCGGACCTTCCACGGATGATTTTGATTGGCCAATTCTATACGAAACAAGTCACCATACCGACGGAACCAAGAATCGAATGTCATGTTTGCACTCAAGTCGTAAACGAACTCGGAGATACCAGTTGCCAAACTGTCAACGGATTGCGCACAAACCAGATTGTGCAGATTGGCTCAAGTTCGCATTGGACAAACGTTGGGCAGACATCTCAATAAGCTTCATCCATTGTTGCAACAGCAGCTTGAAGTCAGCACTGCCGAACGATATTGATTAGAAATAGTACCCGTCACCAACTGTTACGACCCCACTCGATAGAGAAAGGCAAGAACAGACGCAAAGACCACGAGCGGTATATCTATCACGAACGAACGCAACGATACCGCAAAATGGTACGAAAGGCAGAGCGGAAATGGCAGATCCTAACTCTCGTAACTTAGATCCCCCAACAAGTAAGAAAAACATGGCCTTCAAACGAGCTTAATTTGCTGCTAAGCCCGGGAGCAAAATGGTCATTTACAGCAACTGTATTTATAGGTTTTGGATAGCCTTGGGCCTAGGCCACCGAATAGACCAATCAGGGGTGAATGCGATTTCTGGGACGTTCCAGAATTCTGACGGCCGTTCAAATTCCCAGAAAATGAAATCAATTTTTCTTGCAAATACTACGAATTTTTGGGAGAGTGCCATCCCCAACAATATTTCTTTCAGGCTGCTCGATCCCCGTATGTTTGTTTACATTTCACACACTTGGGAACGCTCGAACGTGTTTGCTGAACCTCTGAAGAACTCCTCAGAAGACCGCTCAACGGAAGTCATCTTCAGCACCCATCTTCTAGCTAACGACAGACATTTTTATCCTGATTGCATTCGTATGTCGGGTCTCTGTCAGCACCAGCTGACACACTTTGACAGCAACGTTGTGGAACAAACCAATTAGCAAACCAACCGGGGAAAATCCTACCCGCCCTACATACACACATTGATTAGGCCTCAGCACGCATCATCACCGGTGTTGCTAGTGACTGTCTCCTTTTCATGTGGGTTTCGCCACACCACAGTCATCACTCATGTGAACACAAACCATCGTCGGCAGTCACACGTAATGGTATGACGACCTCGAAATTACGCAACTTTGTAGCGGACAAGTGGGAGCGCGGTAGACCCTCGTCCACTAACAATACAATACGCCCTTCCCGAAGAGCAATCAAAACGTAGTCCCAACAGGCATCGAACTAAAGAACGCAGCGGTGTTTTGAAACAAACCATATATTTCAGGTAATGTTTGCAAATGTGATGAGTAGTTGATTCTGGCCCAGTCTGGAACCAACGACAGCAACCAAGAGAAAAAAGAAAAGAAGCGCAAGGTGGGCTCCAGCCCACTCGGCGGCACTCAAGAGCGCGCCAGGCGGAAAGTCCGTGGGACATTCGAGTGGGTTAAACAACGCTGGAAAATGCTTGAGCTAGATGAAATAATAAATGAGTAGTTATGAAAGAGACAAGCGTTCGCTATGTGCAATTAGTTGCACGACCGAAGAAAATGGCACTGAGTTCGCATCAGGCCTCCTATTGCATGCGTAAACAGAATCATGCGTACAGAACAGACAAGCGGGAAAACACGGTTGCGGCCGGGATCTTCAGAGAAGCCACACGATCGCTAGTCACTACAACTTCCTCACTGAAGCTGCCATATTCGGCAATTCGAACCATTCACACACTGGGTTGGTTTCGCTCCAGAGTGACGCAGTAGCACAAGCAGGGAGACCTTGTAGTCTTACGTCATTTAGCACGAACCTTTTCGAGCGCTGTTCAACCTACTCGAAGGTTCCACGCACTTTTAGCTTGGCTCGCCCTCGAGTGCCGCCGAATGGGCTGTAGCCCACTTTCTCCCTCCTCTTGGTTGCTGCCGTTGGTCCCAGACTAGGCTAGAGCTAACTACAGTTGCTGGGCCCAAAGAGGAATCCTTGAACGCCGTAGCACTATGTGCATGCGCAGTGGGGAAACCCCACCCCCTGTCACGCCTTCAGCAGGCGTTTTCAGTTTGGGTGACTCGCGCGCGGTTGACCAGCAAGACAGCGGCGATTACCCAGGATTAAAATTTATGGGTAGAAGGCCTCCTATGTTAGTCACTCTTCTAAGGCGAGGCTGATGTAGTGAGATCACTCTCGATGTCCCCAAAATCGTAAACTCTCCGCGATGTGAGAGTTATATTGCCAGTATCACCGCGCCGGTTCCCATTAACCTGTGAATGTAAATATACTACAAACCACTAGCATCAAAGTTAGTGTGTCAGCATGAGTATCGCAGTTCTAATCGTGGCTGTATAATGAATCCGCACTATCTTCACTACCGTAGGCTATATTCATTAAGATAATAATGTTTCATCTATTACCACTGAGTAATGGGGAGTTTCAAATAGATAAACCCATCCCTAAACTTGTCCTTCGTTATAAACTAGTATCTATTTTGTCCACAACTACAGTAAGCTCTCATGTGAGTACGCAGTCTGCAAAACCTTTTCTCAGTATGCAGGAAGAACAGTATTGCCTCTATAAGTACTGCACAACCAGAGTGTCACAGAAGTATCGCATTCACATATAAGTGTAACATATATAGCTGAGGTGACACACGCATAATGTTGGGTGTTTCAAAATGAGTGTATACGTATGGGTGATAATCTCAGTACGGTTGTCTCCATTTACTAACGAACGCGCACATAAACCGTTTTCTGGTTCTGTCATTCTTTTTCCGTCTTTGTGTGCAAGCCTAACACTGTTTTTGTAGGTTACGAGTATCAGACAAAGGAAGTCTGATGGGGGATTCTCAAAATCGAAACGCGGGAAGCTGTTGTCTACCAGCGCAAGAAACTGGACTACCAGGTTGCTAGCCGCCACGTCCTATGAACTGAACTATTGGGAGCGCCGCCGGGCTTCCGTTAACATACATCCTCCCTGGCGGATAACCACTTGTCCACTACAAACAGTACTATATACACGGTTGGGAGTAAAGCAAAAGGTTATGGACTCAACAATACAACGGCATGCACTGCTGATGAGATCTAGCAAGAGCGAGTCTAGAGCCTTCGATAGGGGCCGAGAGGAAAGTGTATGGAAATGCAACAGTTACGACCAATTGTGAGCGGTGTTCAGTTTATGTCCGCAATACAAGCAAATGGGATAAGTAAAAAATGACAGTCGGACGAGGGTTCCCAGTCGACAAACAGCAAGCACAGATTTGCTACCGTCTGCGGTGATTTTACTGGCGTGATATTGAGGTGTGCAGGGCCTACCCGATCGCAGATTACCGGAAATTGCGATTGCTTAAGTTTAAGTTGACCCAAAAACTTCTCTCATAAGTCACCATATCATGTTATACAATGAACCCATACTGATAAATTATATGTAGAATCTGTCAGGATTCACGACTACACGCAGTCTACCGGAATAGTTGGAAACTTCTTGATTCAGGGCAGAACAAGACGAAATGTTGAAGGTTTACTCGGATAAAACTGGTCAACCAAGTGAACTTCGTGCACGGAATTTAACCGTCAGCAGATATCAACCAATAACACGGTAGCGTAAACAGTTCAATGCAGCTGTACAAAACAAACAAAGAGCGAGTTCAAAGGGGAAGTTTGTAGTGTCGGAGCAGGGTTGGTTACGTGTAGTAATGTAAGAAACGTTCGGCCAGTAATTAACGTAATCAGTACAGGTATATATATATATATATATATATATATATATATATATATATATATAGGACCTGCAGTACGATAGTTTGGCCAATGAATATAGGTGTCAGTTAGGATTGGCATTGCGCACACAGCCGGTCGTGGACGGATAGCCGGGTGGCAACGTCGCTGTGCTGGGTGCGGCAGTTCCGCGGTTCGATCCCACAACCTCTTCAGATGGAGTGATCCGAACACAACTTCCATTGATTCTGGCCGGAGTCAACATTATATTCGGCTAGTCGAGATGTTAGCCACCTTACTGACGAATACCATCTTTTCTGCTGTGCAATCGGTGTCAATCTATTTGGTTATTATCTATACCGATCAGATTTATCAGCTCCCACATGAATCACAACTTTATATTCATTAGTTTTGCGGCATGGCACTTATCTAGTGAAATGAAACCAAAACTGACGGAACGCGTACCGTATGCCTGAAAACTGCAGCCAACCACTACCTTCCTCCCTTGCATTGCAGAGTCGGCGGTTTACGCAGTCTCTGACAGATGGGCTTCAGTTGAGGGCAACCCAACTGACTGAACCGTGATGTAATGCGCTTGACTACCTCTTAATCTTTCCCTACTCTTTTCGTAGTGTTATCGACAAACGACAATTGACGGACTCTCCTTCTTTATTTCGATGGGTATATTACAATCTATCGGCTGCAGAAAAGTCGAATCAGCATGTTTTCCCAGCATCCAGGGCAACCATCTCCTTCCTTAGACCCGCAGGAGACTAGCTCTATACAAAGGTATAAAACACAAATAGTCTGTTCCAAGTGCAATCATCGAATAACTCACTATAGGCAATCCCGATCTAGATGCAACAAGAGCACCAAAGAGACGAGACGCGCATATCGAAAAGTGCATTGTGAAGTCGAATCAATTCAAACAAGTGTTCATTTTGTACAACGACAACTGGCGTAGATTGTATATAAGAATAAAACGAAATATGAAAATATGTACAATACCCTATAGACCATTAAAGTCGTTTGCTATGCAATGAGCAGCTCGCTTTTCGTTAAACTCACCTCGACCATGATTCTTATTGACGTAATGGCAAAATCGCCTTTAGTGTGCCGTTCCTATTATGCACTCATCCTGTTTTAGGTCCTATTCTTGGGGTAATTTGGACTGCGCTGGTTGCGTTGTTCAGTGCCCATCTGATACCACTTATTACTTCATCTAATGGTTCTTTACGGTTGGCGTATCTACGAAGAACCAAAATTATCGGTTACATTTGTTTATTACTTTTCCTATTAGTATCGTGTTAAACTATTGCCTTTACTGCCTTATCCAACCTGTGATACATAGACGGGCTGCATTGCTAGTCACGTAGGCTATTTGGAAGCAACCATTCGTTCCATCGACCTACCGCATACACTTGACAGACGTGATTCTGCTGACTGACGATAGATTCTGACGTCACGCGAATCTACAGTGTGTAGGGCGGCAACATGCAAATTAACAGGTTCCACTGTGGTCTATATTTTGAAAACAGAATATAGCGTACGCTCCGTAAAAAAAAACAATTTCTTAAAGCCAACCACCTTCAGGACTAAGACAGAACAAGACAAATGGTCCGGGAGTACATATTTGCAGAGTTTTTGTCAAGGACACAATTTTGAAAAAGTGCAAATAAGCGTCATTTCAAAACAGATTATAGCTTGGCTTTTTTCCGAGGAACAACAGAAGCTGAAACAGAACATCCACCTCGTTCTTCATCACTGGAAGTTATCAACTGAGGGCTGCTTGCAGGATCAGTGGTTTGCTCTGATAAAACTGGCCGGTCAGCTGACTCTGGTACATCAGTGCGGTTATCCACAGAGTGCCTAATTACCATTCACAAAAATACAATTAATCAGCGCCTTACTTATGCGAAGATGAGGAGAACTAACGAGACTATTTAAAATTACCGAGTATGTATATACTTTCCATGAACACGGCAGACTCAGCTGTGGAAACATCAAATTAATGGATAGTGTGGAAAACGTAAAAGGAAAGTAACAGTACAAAAGTACAGCTCGTCTGACATAAAACGCCTGATCAAAGTTACACTTCACTTAAACATCCTTCGTTGGATGTTTGCAAAATGAGCCGTTTAAATGCACACCATGCACCCGACAAATTTCCAAAGAAACAATTATATAAAACTACATTAAATTTGCGAAGAGTATCTTAGTTTACAAATTGTTTACCCTGTGTAACATACTCAATATCCCATCGATATTAGATCCATAAAGAAAACAAGGGAACAAAAGCATCACTCGCACTAACGTTTTCAATAACAAGAACATCATCGACAGAAATTATAACTCTGGAAAAAGCCCATCAATACAATGAGCTGCATCAGTTTCATAGAGTATCTGTTACCGAAATTTGTGATGAAACTGTACATTAACCCGTTAGGTAAACGTAACCATAAGTGTCATACAGGTGACTTGGTTGAATTGAGAATAACTAGTGAAGTTCTGTCAAACGATACTGCCAGGGAAAGAATACAAACACACCACACCGAAACAAGAGGGATGCTATACATCACTTCGTAAACCGGAAGGGTCAGTTTTTAAGAAAAAAGTGGTTCAGATATAGATTCAAATCTGCCGAACAATATGATGAATAGAATACACTCGACAGGAAAAACCCACATGAAATTGCAAACATGATACAACACACAAGAAAAAGGCATCGAGGAAGGTGACGAAAACGGAAGGTGTGCATTGAGAAAAAAGATATGATACTGACAGAAACGTAGACAAGCAATATAACCGCTAGTGACGTCTGGTCTTCGCCATACCAGATAGCGTCCTCAATCAAAGGTGTTCATTACCTTTAGGGCCTCAGTCAGGAAACTGGGAAAGCCCTACTGAAGCAACTTTCAATGTGGAAGTCTTCATACATCAAACCCAAGCTATACGCTAGCCACCAGGCTGCCGCCTTCAGCCTATCCTATCACTCGCAAAGCACGATATGATGGGTGGTGAGTTGGCATACATAAGATGCGGTCAAGGCAAAGAAACCTGAGACGTGTTTGCCAAACACAGCGGTCGATCAGTCCTGAAGACACGTCAATGAACTTCACTATTGCTAAAACCATGTTCCCACCACACGCAGGTAATTCTTCATGAAAAACCAACGGTCTGTGAGCATCCACCACGTGGACGGACTAGATTTCGCCGCCGTATAATAGGACCGCCCTTATAGTGGCATTATATACCTGACCTTTATTGGACCGTCACCATGGCTACGCCCTCAGTCGCTCAACTAAAACCGAGAACTCAGAGGAGACGCGGCTGCACTGGTTATTGGACGAGCGAGACGAGACGAGACAAAATTTAGGCCACAGAAGCTCTAGATTTATAGGACAAAACGATTATCATAGATGGTCAACAGACATAAAGCGAACCATATGAGACAATCATATCTGGCAGTTAGAAGGTCAGAACAAATCACGTTACAGGGGGCGTCAGAAGGCGAAGCGAGAAAAAACACTGTCCAGAGAGCGCACAGACGTTCGACCGCACACCTGCAATCTGATTGGCTGAGTGGGACCATACCACCACCCACGACCATGCCATTCGAGCGGTGCCGGTCGATCGATGTGGCGTGACGCGTCCTGGTTATCTCGCTAGGAGATGCGCTTCCAAACAACTCCTCTTTGAGCTCGTTGGTCGTACGTATGTGAGTGAGGATTCACTTGGAGTGGTATCACAGCGGTCCTTGTGCGGCTTGATCGTCAAGGTGTTGGCAGCGTTTGGTGACTTCTTTTGAACCTCAACGTTCTGCGTCTCTGGCGTGTCTCTTGATTCTTGGCGTTGTCCAGTAGTTGTTCCAGCGACAGACCTCGACTTTCTGAATGGACCGTTTGTCCTGCAAATGGTCTGATCTGGTTGGCGTGTCGTGTCCAATTGTGTGGGCCAACTTGAACTTCATGGAGTACTTTGCCTCCACGTCTTCGAATTCTCCCGAATGTCCATGCAACCTTCTGCCCTCGGTAGTCCCTGGTTAGTACCGGTTGGCCAATTTCGAAGGAACGGAACTGAGCTCCATGTCTCCTGTTAAACTGTTGTTCCATCGGAAGATTCCTGTTAGCACCCGGTGGCTTGGAAGTGTATAGTAAACCAATTGTTGTTCGCAGTCTGCGTCCTATCAGAGCTTTATTTGGAGATTTTCATTCCGGTACCTCTGGATTCGGTATCGTTCGGTAATTGAGGAGCAACGTTTCGAGGATGTCGGATGTATGTCCTTCCCTTTTGGCTTTTCGACGGCCTCTTTTGAACATATCCACAGACCGTTTAGATTGGCCATCTGATTGCATACAGCAAGGCGGTGACCGTATGTTCTGATGAACGCGATCCGGTTTCTCATCTGCCGGCGGAGCTTGTAGTTTCACATTTCTGCTCAACTGGCTGAGTGGCATATCCAACAGTTTCAGATGGTAGATCCAATCCAAGCCCAGAAGATTCAATTTCGAATGTTCGGTAAGATACTGTGCCACTTGTATGGACGTCACCGCATTCAATATCACAGTCTAACTCACCAATCAGTGACAATTTGTCTCCAGATGCATTCTGAGCAGAATGTTCTGTTCTCTTATACGCCGGACGGTCAAAACTCTTCCACGTTTGTCGCGAGATCAACGTGATGTCAGAACCGGTGTGGAATGGAAGTAACCCTGATTGTTCAATCATGGCCGTGTCATGTTTCAAAGTGATCAACCGTTGGCATTCAGCAGTCACAGATGCCAAAGTCATGTCGGAGTCCTGTTCAATCTTGTTCAAAATTCTGGTACGAATGTCAACATGTTGGGTGGATTGTAGACCGCAGACGAAAATTAGACACTTGAACTGATCATCTGCCATTGTCTTCAATTTGGACTTTTCACATTCTCTGTTAACTGTATTCGCGTAAGTGACAAAATCTTCATGTTCATTTTTCATCAAATTGATACATTGATACCGGATGTTGAACAAGGATGACAATCAGGGAGTCAGAACAAATCACTTTGCAGGGGACGTCAGAAGACAACGCGAGAAAAAACACAGTCCAGATAGCGCACAGGCGTTCGACCACAGATCTGTAATGTGATTGGCTGAGTGGGACCATACCACGACCATGCCATCCGAGCTGGGCCGGCCGATCGATGTGGTGGGATGCGCCTCCAAATAGCCTTCCATAGAAAAGCTGCGAACATACAGGAGAAAGAGATGATGTGAGGTGACAAATACCTTCTAAGCCTCGGCTATACAATGTTAGATTCCGTCGGACATTCCACTAGCGGTGACAGAGCTCCCGAGGTACGTTAACCTCTCCACTACCTCCAACATCATCATCACCAAAGTTGAGAACAAGAGCAGAGTTTTACCAATCTTGCAACAGCTCGATGCACTTATTAGATGTGAATACCATATCAAAGTGACGAACTGTCTAAGACGTTCTGGGCTCTTTGTGAACCCTTGCAGATAAGAACAATATCGTCTGCATACTCTATATCTTGAAATGGAATGTTTGGGAGTAGCTCCACACCATCATATTTCCGGTCTGTCAAGATACCCACTACGATATCGTCTAATTCACGGTTGACTATAAAGAAGGAGACCGAACGACTTTATCACACCCCACTTAAAATGTTGGAGGTCGACGATACGCTGCCATAAGCCATAGGCGGCCCCGTGGTCTCACAGTCAGATGTTTTCAGTACGTCCACACAATTCTCGGTCATACCGCTCTTCGATAGACAATCCTGAAGTGCAGCTCTGTGAACTGAATCGACGGCTCATCTGATGTCCAAAAAAACAACTATCGGCTTTCCATATAAATTGTATAGTTCAAACGTCTGGCGGAGCGTGAAAATAAGATCAGTGCATCCACGGCCAGGACGAAAGCCAACTTGCTCCTCGAGAATGTATTGTTGGCGTGATGCGTCCAGCCTACACAATATAAAGGTGATATGATGTGCCCTCTATCGCTGACCCAGAACTGAGAACAAGAATGGGTGCGGTAACAGCATTTATTGGAAAAACGAGGCGAGTTCCATTAGGCCACAGAATCTCTAAATTTATAGGTCCAACGGAGAACAAATCACTTTACAGGAGGGGGGCATTAGAAAGTGTACTCGTGAGAACAGTTCACATAATGTACAGGCGTTCAATCGCACAGCTGCAATCTAATTGAACTTAATGCACTGAGTGAGTTAAAACATATCAATTAACTCGAAGCCGGATCAATCAATCGATGTGACGTGATTCACCTTGCTGCTTCTTTAGGAGATGCGCCTCCTAACAAACGGGTGCAAGCAACTTCAACAAAATGGGAATTAGACCAATCTCTCATTTGGAAATGCGGATGATGTTGGTCAAACCTAGGTCACCTGAAGCAAATTCACTGACCCAGAGTTAATGCAGTGTAGCCACCAGCCATATGAGTAAGGCTGGTGCGCCATCCATAAAAACGGCGGAACGGAGTTCGTCTGGGACGGGGCTTCCTTGTGACGTTTCAGGAACTTAATCTCACGTGGGACGTCGGTTTCCAAAAGGGGGAAGAACGTTCACAGACCAGTAAAAACACGGGGTACCCGAAGACGTAGTCAACGGCAAGGACGATCGGGTAAACTGCTGCTGAAGATGCTCAGCCGAGCGTCCTAAGCGTTGTTAAGCACTCACTGTCTTGAGTAGCAGGGCCTTCAGGCAAGCGCACACTGTGCACACATGATGGAGCGGTCGACGGAGACTGAAGGTGTAGTACAGCGCTAAAGTCCTGAAACCGTGTATAAGTAAGGTAGCACGCATCGAGGATGAGGGCCTCCAACGTACGCCCAACAGTCGCATGTTAACCTACTTGCATACGTTTTCCAACATTGAAAGTGGCAAGCTTTAATAGTGAACAGGGAGGTAATTAGAAGTGTGTCAATCAAGCAAACACACAGCAATTATACTTTGCGGGCAACATATGCGGGGAGTCTCTGTGTCCGAAGAAAAGATTGGCGGGTCACCAAGTACATAATCACAAAGGAGGGAAAGATGAGACAATTATTTTGGTGCGGTGGTAGGGCCGGCCGCCAACATATAGGCCAGGGAATCACCATAACATCACGATACGAAAATGACCGCCAACAAAAGCTCACAAATGTGGCAGCAGGATATTTGTTGCCCGTTCAAGGGGAATTAGGGGATTGATTTGACAGGCCTCATTCGAGCATTCGCAATTACAAACTGCGCATTCCAGAGTGATCAAGTGATAGGCAAAAATATTCTTACAAAGAACACGTTACACCTCCAACCCAACCCACTTCGATCAGTACACATATATCAACCTGACATCCCATTCCGTAATTACCAAACCGTAGTTGTGTGCACGCGTATTGCACTCATCCGGTGTAATCGTGAGATTACACTAACCCAGGCACATTGGGGCCACTGTTGGCTGTAGACTGACTAATGACGGCCGAGTATGACTGGAAGAGTTGAAGGCTACGTTAAATGCTGAAAGTCACCTACTGTGATTTCAACAGCCATAAAAGAATTCAGAACCGAACCGCGAGATATGTATACCTTCCAGCATATGTTCAGACGGGACATACCTCGCGAGCAGATTCTGAATTCATTTATGGCTGTTGATATCATACATGTGATATACTATATATGTAACATCCGTTTGGAATTTCTCTTTATTCGCTGTCTACTCACCTTTAGTGAGTAGAATAGTTGATGGCAATTATACCCACGAGAAGGTCGCTATGGCCGCCATCTCGGATTTGGACACTTTCTGCTCATGTTCGATCACTGATGGCCGAAAACTCTCTTGAGACGTACCATTTTAAACGTACGACATTTCATATTGATTCTGTATATCTACTCTTATGTTCTTGCTGATATCTATGTATTTTCTATTATAGAAACATCATCGAGCTGTTTCCCGTCGTCATCAGTTTGATTTGACCTCCAGGTGTTAAGTTCTGGTGGTACCCAAGTGAGCTTTGAAGAAAAACGCAGAACAGACTCTATAATATATATAAACATATATATATATATATATAGCTATGATGAACGATTGTTTTCCATAAATCATCGTCAAATCAATGCAGGTATGTAGGTCCTACGGAGCTGAAACAATATGTAAACAACACAAAAAGGTTTGGCACAATACTATTGGACTATGTATAGCGTTGTAAAAAACTTCAAGCATCTATACATTAGCCACTTAGACGGCGAATCACCGACGTTAATGATGAGTGGCTTGGAATTCCGCTCACCACTACATACGTTCCGCGCAGTCTATAGGACTACCGTTAACCAGCTTCAAATCGGTGTTAACTACTGCTGAAATGATCGCCATTCGATTACGCAATCCGATTTTGCGTTCACGAAAAGTCGCGTGATTGATGCAGTTGCCGCGGGAAAAGGTCGTACCATCGGTCTGCAAGCCCATCCAAACTCAAATCGATGATCCTGAGGGATAATAGTGGGTGGGATACCAAACCACTCATTACTGACACTAGTGATTTGTCGTCTGAGTGGCTAGCTTATAGATTTTTGGAACATTCTGCAACGCTTTACATGCGTGAACATCTTGCTAAACCTCTCTGTGGTGTCTACATACTGTTTTAACTATGCTGAACTTACACAACTGTATTGATTTGGCAGTGAATTACCCAGAACGATGGTGAGTTCGGGTTTTCTTCTATGATTCAGTAGGAAATTTCACGAGACACAAATTTGTACATAGTCTGTAAAATCGAAAGCGGTTTGAATAATACGGTGATATACATTACGGCTACCATCATTCCAGGCCTAACGGTCGATACAAACAGCCATCTTTCTTACAGCGACGTAATGTCTTCTACTAGACTCATCACCATACACAGCAGTAAATCAGTGGTACACACTGATGCTTAACTGCCACACAACCATGAAGAAGAAGAAACAAACCCTGTTTAGGAAGAGAGAAGAAAAAACGAGAGGGGAATGGACCTAACAAATACAAATAGCTACGTCTAGATTCAAACATACAACATCAAGGCGCCTACACCTTGCAAACAAACAA
>LUCH01008915.1:0-13301 GCA_013368495.1 Paragonimus heterotremus | reverse complement strand
TTTTCAGGGACTTTTGGCATACCGCTTTCATGAATACGCTGGACATCTTGTAGATCCTAACTCATATGTGAGTGGTAAGAATCACAAAGGCCGGCATGTGTTTCTAACGAATTTTGACGATTGAACACATACTACTTGCCATGTCACAAACCAAACATCTATTCAAATCAAGGCGTGCTCTCAAGAACGAATTTAAATAAGCGAGGTAATAAAACTAGAATCATCACCAGTAACACTGAGTCGATGACGTTTGAAGGTGAAAACACTGACTTAAGTGTGAAACAACTGGAAAACATGCCACTTTCTCTCAGCTGCTGTGTGCAATACCAATGAAATCTCTACTTCACAACAGTCCACCGTTCGTAATCCGTTAAATAGCTGACCGTCATGCTTCTCAGTAGCCTTGCTGTTCGCAGTTCTTCGTTACATCAGTTGAACGTAAGTACTACCTGGAGAAACACCATCTATAACTGTAAGTCGTTTTCATGTTCTTGTGACAATTATTACTGATTCTGACGAGAAATTGGGTAACCTCAATTCTGTCACGTTTCTTATTTCTTACGCACAAAATGCGAGCCTCATAAACCCAAATTCGACAACCTAATAAACCAAACTGCTTCAAGACATGAGTTGGTTGAAACATTTGTGTAACTGCCAATGACTGTGAGCAAATGTAGATGGCGTTAACTTTGGAATGATCCTGGGAATTTCGTTTATTTTAAAACTCGGATTTTGTACAGTGTTGAATGTAATACACTGTGTAATAGTTTTTTTCCATTCCGGCTATGAATCAACCAAGTGTTCAAGTAAATGAACAAGGAACAAATAAGTCAGAAACGGTTTTTTGCCCAACGTATTTCTCGAGTACATTTCGCTTTATCTCATCAGGTACAGAATGCAATATGTGGGGTTCGTATGGCAAAGTTCTATAGACATCTTGGAGCCAAACAACAAAACCATAGACCGTGCGAATGTGTGCGTTCGTTGTTTTCTTTGTTTGGTTTCACAGTGTGTACTGAACTTTGCTGTACAAATTCACAGATTGCAGTTTGCTTCTGATGAGACGCAGCGTATTGTAATCATGAGTTCATATTTTGAGTGTTTTTGAATTCTCTGTTCAAATGTACTGCCATAAAAAGTTGTTTTGCTGAACAAACAAACAAAAAGTTTTGGAGGCGCGCAATGTCCACAGAAACGAGTGAAAACAAACGGAAAGTAAAATGGATGAAACTAACGAAAAAATCAAGAAGTGTGAACCTATCAAGACGAAAGTCGTACAGTAATGCAAAACTTTTCCAGACGAACGCTGAAAAGTGTTCGTCTTATCGAATGCACAAATGTATGAGAAAAAACTTGGTGCGTCTTCAGCAGGAGCACAACAAGCACACTAAACAAATCATAGCAAACAGTGTAATCATCTCAACACATAACATGTTGATTTTTTACATTGGACTTGGAGGTCAATCTGATTTTTGTTCGTAATCATTTTCTTTTCACAAAAACTCCATAGTTTGCTGTCAGGATGACTAGTGGTGGTTTTCAAAGTTTGCTGGGTTTGAGTTGCAGTCATTTTAAATTTCCTTCTATTATGTTCGAATCATATTTAAGTTAGACGAACATTCGTTGTAACTTTTGTAATACTATCGTGTAAATTCCGACTGATTTGATCGCCTTGACCTGGCAGTTTCGGACTTGAAAGGTAGTTCTAGTAAGCTGGACGTCTAAATTGATGGAGGCAACTTAACACGGCATATCCCTCTCAATGAAGCAACAGAGAATAGAAAGTTAAATCAGGTTGCATATCAGTTCACTCAGTCTTTGCACATTTTTCTGGCATTTCAACCCAAAATCACACCATTCAATTCAGTCATTTGTGTGAAATATTAGGGAAGTAGAAATGAGGTGTAAATTTTCAAAATTGTTTGTTATAGTGAAGGTTATTTTCGCTCCAATTCTTCACTCGGTATGCCATTTTTAGCAGGGTTTGCAATTTCAGTCTATTTTCATTGCGATCATAGCGGTATAGAAAAAACGGGAAGTCTGGACAACTTTTCAAATGTAATGCATACTATCTGTCCGCTTCCGTTACATGACCGCTTGAAAATCGTTGCCATTGATGAAATTATGCTTTTTGGATATCCAATCAAAATGTTTGTTGGTTTATGAAATATCACACTCACTAAACAATTGATAACAAGACGAAAAGTTTTCCGTCCTCTCCAGATTCCCGTAGAATTCATAAGAAATCAGTTTTGCAAACAGCTGTTTTCGATAATTCTCATCAGGATTTTACAATCACAAAGGGTAAGTGCGCGTTTTGTATGAAAATTACAACGTGCCAAATAGGTCATCAAAAATCACAGGAGTTGTACGAATAACAGTATAATGGCGGAGGTTGGGAGTGTTAGTGAATGTGTTAGGATGTTACATGTGCCTGTCATGAGACATGCGTTCATCAGTGTCGAGTGGTTCACGCTTGCTCGGGTTTCAAGTGGATGTGGAAGGATTGGCTAGGGGAGGTGGAGGGATTATACGAGGTGTTTTTGGGGCACTTAAGCAGAGGTTGTACAGTGTGATAGCAATAGCCTCGGTCGTTGATAACAGTCGCACTCTAAAAGGGCTGGAGCAACATTGACGAATCTTGTAGATAAGTCGTAACGCTTCATCCGGATTTATTTGATAGCCAGTGTTAAGTATGTAGAAACCACTCGCACTGGAAATAGGTTTTGTTTATCCGTCGCAATGCCATTTCGGTGGGTGTTCACGAGTCCTATCCGACAGCCATCTTGTGGTCCTCCCAACGTAACCTGCTTGACAACAACTGGTGAGAGAGCAAATACAGAAAGACAAAGAGAACTTGGGCAAGCTACCCTTAAGGTGTTTCATCAGTACGGGGTAGGTGTTGAAGGACACGATAAGTCTCGCTGCACTGTCGACCGCGTTTGAGTCTACGGCTAATTATTTCACTGGTAACCTCACATCTGTATGAAAGACAGATGAAAACCGGCTTTATCTCCGCTGTCTGGACGAGTTCACGTTTCGTACCGGGATGCAGATTTTTGTCTATGAATTTCTCAGGGTATCCACTTCCAATCAGAGTTTCTCGAGTGTGTCTTACTTCCTCTCGGAGAGTGTCCGGTGTGCAGATCTTTTGCGCTTTGTTCAGCAAACAATGCACCAAAATTCTTTTGTACTTGAAAGGGACAAAACTGCGAAAATGTGTGGATTGACTCGTCCACGTCTTTTTTTTCTAGATTGAATGAGAGTTTGTTGTCATGTTCTAGCTCGATGGTAAACATTATATTCGGGTGTGCCTTGTTGAACTCATCTAGAATGACCTGGGGATCATCATCGTTTAGAAGTAGACAAAAATATCATCCACATAACGTTTGAAAAGCTTCCACTTAGTTGCAATTTGATTGAGTTCAGTGGACTCCAATTTGGCCGTAAATATATCTGCTAGTAGCGGACCTAGAAATGAACCCATTGCTACTCCATCTTTCTGCCTGTATAACTCTCCATCAAATTGAAATTGAACATTATAAGTGCAAACCAGCAATAGATCTTTCAATTTTTCCACTGAAATTCCGACATCATTCTGATTGTTCTCAATATAGGTGCACAGATAGTGGTTTTTTGCAATCAAATAAAACTGGAAAGCTTTTCCAATTGTAGCGGTATTCCATAAGTATAGAAACAAAAGGATTTAGAGAAAAACGACATAAATCTGATTCTTTAAGACATAAGTGCACAGATAGTCTATGACTTCTTGCAGTGGAACATTGGTGAACAGAGAAGTCACATCTAAGGACAATATGTTATTCTCGATGTTCACTGAATCGATTGAGTTTACAAAGTTGCAGGTGTCCTTCAGACTAAAAGGGGTTAGTCGTGATTTGATCGGTTCTAATAACACCACTAGCTATTTTGCTAAAGCTTGATATGGCGAATGGTATGTGTCATGGATCGGTCTTAATGGCACTTCGTCTTTAGGAATTTTTGGAAGCGCGTACAAGTGCGATTGTTATCAACGACCGAGGCTATTGCTATCAGACTGTACAACCTCTGCTTAAGTGCCCCAAAAACACCTCGTATAATCCCTCCACCTCCCCTAGCCAATCCGTCCACATCCACTTGAAACCCGAGTAAGCGTGAACCACTCGACACTGATGAACGCATGTCTCATGACAGGCACATGTAACATCCTAACACATTCACTAACACTCCCAACCTCCGCCATTATGCTGTTATTCGTACAACTCCTGTGATTTTTGATGACCTATTTGGCACGTTGTAATTTTCATACGAAACGCGCACTTACCCTTTGTGATTGTAAAATCCTGATGAGAATTATCGAAAACAGCTGTTTGGAAAAAGATTTTTACTCACACATTTCAGCAGTCTTTTGCGGAAGCCCAAAGTAACGACAAGCAAACTTCCACTTTCAGATTTCGCTTTATGATCCCACACGTTTTCGTAACACTTCTATCATCTCTATTCCAATATCCCTACCATATTGGAGATGTTTGCTATCCTATTCTCAGACTAGCCCATCTCCAATACTTAACACATTGTGCAATATATTGTGGTTTACAGTTAAGCGGATAAAGTCAAGATAGGCTGAAGTACGACACTACTGAAAGCTGAATGACTGATCGATATGAGAAAAAAACAATGAGACTTAGTTTGTTCAGTGGTTTCCATATTCAACCTTTGCAGATGGAGTCATGCTCCCTTCAGTCTATTTTTTGCATGGGCTGATTGAGGTTAACGGCTGCTTTTCATGCTATTCTAAGTGTGCGTTTCAAAGATGCATGAGGAACAATAACACACTACGACGACGAATTAACTAAGTCGGACTAATCTTGAAATTGCAGCAAGTAGAAGTGGTAGTGTTCACTGACATTTTTTCAGGCCCCAATTTACATAATAAGTTTATTGCTAATGACTCAGGTTTCCCCAGCGAAAATGTTTATATTAGCCGGACAAACATATACGTCAGCGCTGTCTAAACTGAGTTTGGTGGGTGTAACATTTCGTGAGGCATCTGGACCTGCTAATGATGTTTAAAACTGCGACACATCTGCGACATAAAATCAACCTACAAAGGCACAGTCTCCTTCAACTGCCACTTGGGAGAACAATATGAAATGATCCGATCGCCATCGTTTTGTCATTTTCTGTACATCATGTGTAGATTTTCCCTCCTCATATTTGTTTGCTAATACCCGACCGCCCATCTTCTAAGTAAAACTGGAATGTCCTATTTTGGAAAAATTTTGTGATTTTTACCCTGCACACAGTGTAGTGTCAGTAAGGCATAGTCAGTAATCAAACGTACGATATTTCCAAATGAGTTGAACAGCACTTAATTTAATGTGCCAAGTCATTTTACTCACATTATTGGTTGTAGGCACTAAACTGTTCAGCGCCTCATAACGACTGAATTTTCTGGTTGTTCATTAAGAAACTTGAACAAAACATCAAACACAGTTGGGGAAGAAACAGCGGATGGGTAACGGAAGCCAAATGTGAAATTTCCGAGCTCCTAGCATGGCTTCGTAGCTCAGCTGTTTGCGTTTGGACATGTTGTGTCTGACCCTGGTTCGAATCCAGCCGAAGCACTGACTTTTCCCAATGGGGTATCATCTACGAACAATTAATTGCTCAATTTGGGCGGATAAGGTTATGTTTATTTTTGTAATGATATAGCGGCCTTTATAACGTTATAGTAAATGAGCGATTAGTCAAAATTCACTTCTACTTTGTTCAAGTGTTATGAGCGTGATAAACTCTGCACTGTTGTTTTGAAATAAAACATAAGAACCACTTGCTCTAGATATTCTAGAAATAGTGCATATGTGTGCAACTGATTGGCTCTATCATTACTATTTTCACGACCATTTTCATTAATGTAATGAAAGTAAACGTTACCCGATTGAACCCGGAACATCTAAATACCGGCCCAATTCACTTTCGAGTGACTGAAATGTTCTAACGCCTCATCTACTTTGGCCAAATTTGTGAAACCGCTGTGTTTTTTATGAATTAAACATACGGCACTGGTAGCTCAGTCGTCTACATAGAAAATAACATTTTCTATCGTGGTTGATTCTTTGTTTTAATTTTCATTTTATGTCTCTTCCAAATTCTCAAGATCTGAGGACTACGGTCTCATTTCAGGTTACTTTAAGCCATGTTTACCAGAATAGTGATGATCATGTTAAAGGCGATTGTACACTATCGGTCTATGTGCACCAAACATAACCGATAAGCCTATTGATAATTCTTCTTTAAATTAGTCTTATTCCAGACCACGCTTTTTCGTGCGAAGCTTTGAGTCAATTTCCAGGGTCGATTGTTTTTCTATCAACAACTGAAAAAAGAGAGCACCGAACAGATTTATGACTTCATGAGGCTTTACAAAATTCAGACTGCATTTACATCAAGTTTACATCAAATAACTCATGAATTGTGGCAAAACGGTTCAGATTGAGACACATCTGTCCGGATTTTCAATGAACAACTGAGATCAGATAAACTAGTTGGACGTATTTAGCATAGACTGAAAGAGAAGTCAAGCACTGTGTGTAAAGATCAATAGAACAGGTCTGATGAAAGTCAAGGAAAAGCACAGCCTGTAAATGAAATGCAAGCATTCTGAGAAGAATGAATGATTTGCAACACATTCGGATTGAACAATATCAACTGAGAAGTTGGCGTCAGACAAGTTTCCATATTGTTCCAGTCATCCACTAGACCGAAACCCAGCTTCATTTCTATCACCGTAAACACAAACTGACGTGACACATCCTCACACCACCTGCCATTAGTCATTCTAAATTTATCCGCAAAACTCTTACCATTCAACCGGTTGTCTAACAGTTTTCTGTATGTATCCTTCGAGTTAAGTAGTTCTGCTGCTCCGAATAGGGAATGAACACATAACGAACGCTATCATCAGCCGTTCACAGTCAGTGCTCAAAAAAGTTGGTCATGTCAGATTAGTATGCTTCGATATACGCGTGGGTTGATTGTTACTTTTTAAAAAGGGCCACCCTTTATATCAATGACAGACAAAAGATTAGTTTCGAAGTCGCTTTGGGATACCTTATGCCTTCTAGATTACACTGTGTTAAGACATCAGGAGTCACCCTTCGAAAAATAAGGCAAATAAATTGAAGACATTATTGCTGAAACAATGGGCCAGCTGGAACCAAGCGTTAATATAGAACCTTTAACAGTACAGAGGTTGTTTGAAAAGAAAACAAGCTGTCCAAGAATGAAGAACCGGCGTTAGTCACCAACTGCTGAAACTACGTGACATTACTTACTGTTGGAAAATCAACACAATATCCGCAGTAATACTTAGACTACCGGTTAAGCTATCGATCCAACGTGGACATTCGGGATCGTGCTACGTTATTCCAATTCACGGCGCCTGTGGTTTTCTAAAGTGGTCACAATCAATCGTCTCAGGCAAGCTATCAGCGTTCGAGGAAACTGTTCGTCAGCCTGATCCTTCTCTGAACGTAATGACCTATCCGAATCCGTTTACTTAATGTCCTTAACTGTAACCTACAGAAAACCTATTATTGTTTTGAAATAGTTACTGATAAGTAAGTACTAAATATACGTATCTAACAGTTTTGGTGTACTAAGTGTTGTTTTTAAACGTTTGGACTGAATTAACTGTTTTAAACTTTCATGTCCTATAAAAAACGCATTTCTGATTCGCTTTATCTGGCATGATCTCCAATGGAAAACCAGCGGATAGCAAACAGTCCGTTTATCATTTTTATAAATTAGTATCCTACAAAGCAAATAACTCATACCAGCTATTACAACTTCAACAAATGCAACAAAGATTTTCTTTCCCTAAGAGCTGTTCGCATGAACGCCTCATTCAATTTTCGTCATGCATAAGCAAAAAGCGCTAGCGTGCACTTTGCTTGATTCCAGACTTGCTTACAGTTTGGGGGTTGCTCGATCAGTTTTAACAGCAACATGTAAGCACAGATTGCTCATACTTGGTCAATTAGAGATCAGTGTCACACGATATGTTTTTGGGGTTACCGAACAAAGGACGCATTGCTTGAAGGAAACAGAAATCAAAATCCCCCATTGTTAGTCAATTCAACACAAGAATTTGTGTAGACGTTTCTCACTGATCAACCTAAACAATAGGTTGTACTATTTACACTAGCTGCCGTACGTAAATGATCACGATCATACATCCAGTAATAGTATTGAAATCAGCTTGCAGACAACGAACGTTCCACCATAAACATTTCCACATAATTCTGTAAGCATCGTAAAGATACAGTCCTTATTATGGTACAAAGTTTACAACAGCCTGCTGTTTACTCAGAGAGTTTCATGTTAAGTCTAAGCATAAAAATAAACAGTACGTGAGTTGTAAAAACATTTCGCGTTGTCTATCGTCCAATCAAACAAAGCTGGACAGAGCCATGAGATTTAGAGGCAACAGAAAGCCTTGATATTCGGACTAAACAGTGAGAAAGATGTAAACTGAGAGCACTGACCAGCTAGAAATTTTTACGAGTCCGCCTCGACTCTCTATTCATACCGACTTCTCGGAAAGATTAACGTTTTGAGATGGGTGTCCTTAGTTCCAACTTATGAACGAAACATGGATTGTCTTTGTGATACAGAAAGACCGCATTTCTCGAAACCTTTCTTCATTTGACTTTGGTAGTACATTATTGATAAACTGGAAGAAGGACTTTCATTTGGATGGTATCAGCTGAGTGTCCACTAGGACTAGTAAACTTTGTTAGGTCCTTTTTTCGTTTATTCCATTTGCACACTGACACCTTGTATTTTGAAGAAAGCTTGAAGTATATTTGTACTATCTCTAACAGGAAATGTACCAACCGTTTTATTCCGTAAACAGTGGAAATTTTGAAATGATATCCGCAAATGGAAAACGACTAACAGGTTACACGCAACCTACTAAGGAAAACAACTTTCGTGGACTGCTTATTTCTGACCGTTGCATGAGTTGGCTATATAATCGATAAAAATCTACTCCACTGAAAAGCAGCCGGAAGATGTTCTCAATCGATTAAAACCCAATGTTTTTGTTATGCACAACTTCTCGATATTTTGAAGCGACCGCTTTTTTTAGCAGGATTTAAGAAACAATAAGAATTGTTGATGACCAAAACATAATTAAACCTGCTCCAAGTTCATCATACTGAACGAAACGATTGCCAGCCTTCAGTGAAAAGATCTATTCCTTAGGTGGTGCGAAATCTTTAAAATTTGAGTTCATAAAACCACGTAGTGTTTTTCAAAGGCGCAGAAGTGAGCGAACAGCGGAGACATCCATAATGGTAGGTGATGGACAAGAATTGATCAGGGAGGTTCCAAAACTACACGCTGGTGGTTTGAGCAAATAACTAATTTCAGTTGAAATCGACTAGCTGACTCATCTGATACTCGTGTGCGATTATGCATATCCTTCTACATATCATCCTATGATCAGCCATTTGTATTTCAGTCTGTGTGCTTGTAAAACCGGTGAGGCAATCACAATGCCTGTGATCTTACTATTGACATGAACGAATGTTCTTAGTTATACGTTCACTCACTGAATCTAGTGGATTCGATCTAAGATATTCTCATGAATGAGTTGTCTGTTGGAGCAAACAGAACCAATTTTTGCTATCCCAATGAAATAACAATAAATCTGAACACTATTCACAGGAGATCATTGTTTATATTTTTAATAGGGTTATTCAGTCGTGTTCATGTTGCGGTAATCAAACTTCTTGTTTACTTACAACTCTAATGTGCACGAGGACTGGAATATAAGTTGAAACCCGTACAAAGAAACGCATTACTGAAGTGTTTTAAATGATCAAAAATCGGGGCTGTTCTCATCTTCCGAAATGAACGCAGTGGTCTCAATTTAACACAGTATCAGTGCACAGCAATCTGTTACGTTGATTTAATCAAAACGCTTAAAATGAGGTAAAACGTGTAATAATTTTTTTAGACTCACAACGTTTATCAATAGAGCGAAATGTTTGTAGCCCATCAAACAGTTACTCAGAAATTAAAACTTTTCAGAAGTAACTAGACGATTAACACTATCATTTTCACAGTAATACTCAACCAGACAATAAATTGACCATAATTTACACTATTATCTGTTGTTGCCTGATATGATGCATCCGTAAAACACATACAATAAATCTTAAATGAACTAACACACCGGTTTACGTGATAAACACAAACAACACAGACAATTCCGGGACAGAAATCTATACGCCAGTTATCTACTGCATCATCGCAGTCAAGTGTTACATTCCTAAAAGTCGGTATTGAAAAACGTGCGGAAATCGCCAGTGTAACGTCAGCGCATACACACATATGTACCCAGAACGTTAAACAAGGTAACAATGTTCGCATACCAAAGCAAGTACAAGTAGGCCAATAACTACCAGTGAATACAAAGACGACCTGAACGTCAAAATCAATCAAATGTAATCGAATCACAGTAAATGTTTGCCCATCTGCTGACTGATTGCATTGTGACGACTCTTGAACTGGTTGTAAGTAGTATAAGATTTTGATCTTGATGTTTCATTATTTGGACTGAGTCGGAATCGTGTGTCGCTGGTTACAGCTTGAAGGAGTGAGCTGGTTTAGAATAAAGTTTGCGATGGTTTCCATTCGTGAGCTCCCACCTTATTGTCTTTGATGTTGACTTAAAAATTATGCACATTTGACACAAATCGACAACAACATGTATTTGGTCAATAAATAAAATTGATCAAACCAGTTAGAATGGGGTCATTACATGACCTTTGCTTCGGCTGCATCGATGAGTCGGCCCAACAGGGCAGAAGCAAACTAAACGGTGCTGATCAGTCCGATTGTCAATCACACAGGAATGCATTACTCAGTGCGGCAAATATCAAGTTTTCACAGATAAGTAAACAACATAAGAATGATGGACAGGCAGTTGTTCTGTTTTACCCAATGACAATACAAAGATAGTGTCTGGGTTACCGTCCTGATTCAACCAGGTTATTTCACTCCGGAACACACACGATCACAGTAGTAGCTACTTAAGTTGATTCACTTGAAAGTACTGAGCTCGAAATAACTTTTCTCCCACAACATAGGTGGGATAACAGTAGCTTATTAATAAAACCGAGATTTGCGGATTGGTAGGACTTACTGAATGAAATAAACTTGTCATTCACACTTCACGGTTATGAAGATTTCTTCAGCTTTCTGGTACACTGATTGTAAGCAAAACTAATACTTATTCTAAACGTAGAAACAGATTTTACGACCGCTTGCAAGTGCTGCTTGAATTGACAAAAGAAACTGAGGAAAATGTGTCAGCTTTAGCATCGTGCAACACATTTTATGTATTATCAGATACGACTTTGACTACCACAAGATACTCTAACATCGTCATAACTCTATTTTCACCAGTTCAACAATCTCTGATTTCCGAAAGAACTTGCTGAACTTCTTCAGGTGATATAGATGCTGAAATATGTAACAGAAAGAGACAGACAGGAACGTTGCCACTGGAACGGAGATTAATAGACTACGGTCAGTCACCTGGATCATCAGCTGGTAGTTTAGATTTGCTCTGTAGAAAATGATGAGTAAAACAATCCGTATGATCGTGAGATTCAAATTATAAAATTTCTTGAGTTATTATCGTTGAAAGCAACGTCGAACACAAAAATGATGGTCTATGATGTAAATATTGTTGTTTATTGAACTGTATTAGTTTTCTAATAAAACGGGATTTCTTGATGAAGCTTGTTTGTTTCTGTTTTTGACTTTCTACACAAATTAGCTGAGTTCATCACATTCTTCAAGCTGGCACAATGACGCCTAAATTTGCGGTCCTAATCGTTTCTCCCTGGGCGTTAAATATGGTTGACAGCAATCAATATTTCGGCTGATATGCAGACAATATCTATTATTTTGTTGCGCTTAGCAGTTTTCGTGACGTACATTGCGTTGGATGCAATGACTGACAAGCTTAATGAAGTTGACTCATGCAGAATATAAAAAGCAGAGTGTTTACTATATTGTGAACTGCCCAAATGTTTGTATTTGTCGACCTACTGACAGAAGCGCGTGCGAAACTGCATATTGATAACGTTAATCGGAATGCACTAGGGTTATTGAAAGATGAAAGTTGGTCTAGAGAAAGCATACCTCGTACGTGCAAAGAAAATCATCCATCCATTTTGTACACTAATCATTCGATGACAAAAATTAGTTTAGACATCCTTGTTCGAAGACTCTACTGAAATATACCCCATACTGCTCTCTACCCGACTAAAGTCAGCCTAATGCTTAGAACATGGAACATATGGAACAAAATCACAGAAACTGCTTACGTCTTGGTTAGTTGATACTGAAGCACGGATGTATGATATTGGGACAACAAAATGTAATGTCGTAACATCATACGCTGTGGAAGTTATAGAAGTGATATATTACTGAATCACATCCTAAGTTCAGAAACAATCCGCGTTTACCTTCAGATTACCGTTAGATATCCCGAAAGAAAATAAGTGATCTGGAACTAATCAGTACCCTCAAACAAAACAGGGTAATTCCTATGGATGGCACTTGTAAACCATCTCGAAGTTGACCTGTTTCATTGGCTTCTACAAACGCCACTCCGAAGGCGCTAAATTAAGTTTGAGGGAACACTGACGATTCATCAATGTCTTCCTTACTATATGAGGATTATAGCACTAAAACTTGCTAATAAATTTGTCTTACACTATCGTGCAACATTTCCAAGGACCAGCTATGGGGACACCGAGAGACTAGGCTATGCAAGTAGTTGCAGTCGCAATAAATGAAGCAGATTTTTTTGAGTGAATCAATTACCGGTCCGTTGATTGTTAAAGAACATTTTCACGACAGGAAGTCATAAACAACGATAGTTAATCAGATGAAGTGTTATCCTGAAATGCTCTAACAGTCACATTATCACGGCGCGAATGGTAGTCTTTATTGAACGAACGTTTTTAGGATTTTAGCGTCATCTCTTGTCTTCATCTTACAGAGAGAGTGACCCAGATTTTCTGTAAGCACCTTCGGTTAGATGATTAATCGGTCGTTGAATTCAAAGTTGGATGTATCTGAAATCGTCAAATGTATCACATCTTGAATGAATTAACTGCCAGTAAGTTACCTGTAACTTTGAGGTTGCTAAGTAACTATATCGTTTTACATATCTGTTTCCATTTTAGGCACAAAATTTTCCATTTCATGCAAAA
>LUCH01008914.1:0-11668 GCA_013368495.1 Paragonimus heterotremus | reverse complement strand
TAGGTGAGTGAGGATGTATATCCTATTAAACTTTTGGTGAATGAGCGTTGGGGATTTTCCAAGACAAGCCTATCGGATTTGCGTAGGTAGCAATAAATGAAGGTGCAATACTCAAGTTGAAGTCGAGCACACATTTCGTGAACGTCCAACCTCGCATCTGGTAGACCGAATCGTCTTTTTGATACAGCCTATTGTTCCTTTAGTTTTTGCTACTTGAAAGCGTACTTGTTCAGAGAAATTGAAGGAGCTTGAATACCATATTCCTAGTTCTCGAACGGATGTAGCGGTGTCAATATGATGACCGTCTAGTGAGACACACCCATTACAATGTCCCACCGCTAAAATTGCTAAAGCACAACACTACATCCCCTAGGTGATCTTTTCAACCAATCGGCACAAGCTGCAATAGATCTGACAGATCACTCGCACCTTCTCAACTCATATATGGAAGCACTCTGCGCCACTTCGACCCGGCTGCGTTCCTTCTCCCAACAACTCGACAAGGACTTGATGACCTGTGCTCACGTTTTCGTTCGTTGCGACGCAGTTCGGCGCCCACTTCGACCACCTTACGATGGTCCGTTCAAATTGCTCTCGCGAACGGACGAGGTCTTCACCGTCGAGCGTTCCGGAAAGCACTTTACCGTCAGCATTGACCCGCCCAAACCGGCCTACGTTGACACGCATCAGGAATCTCCCTCCCCATCATTTATTCATGTTGCCGGACCACAGAACCCTGAAGCATCCATCCCTTTCGCTCCACACACACTCGACTTTTAACCGGCAATTGACAGTATTAACAAAAAATACTTCCTCCCCATCCGTCTATCGAACCGATTCATACTACATCAACACCCTTCCCTCATCCCTTTCCGTTCCATCCAACTATGTGTTCCGCTGGGCATATTACTTCACCAGCCAGTTTACATTGATAACGTTCGTCATTCACCCTTGCTTATCAAGCATCAATCGATCATATATCTTTCGCAAACGCTATGGAAGGGGGGTACTGTACAGAATGTCGTATTTTTATTTACAAATGATGCTTCGTTTATGTAATCTGGTAATCTGGGATATTGTGGTGGTCATCTCAAACACTTGTGAACACTTTCTGTGAGTCAAATTATTTGATCATTGTAACTTGCTAGAGCCTTGTAACTATTTTGTCTCAGTCGTTCATGTTGTTATCACCGATAGCCTATCGAGATACATTTGCGTTTAGCTTGCCTATTCAGTAACTAGTCTTTGCCAGTTGACTATGCCGAACATCACGGAGGTAGCCCAGCATATACTGAACGGTTGGAAAAGGCATCTTATGCACGATAAATTATATCGGCCTTATGTGTCAAAGATGGACGCTTTGTCACAAGTGTACAAGCTAAACTCTTCCCCGTTTTCAAAGGTGAATAAGAGCGGTCGACGATCTGGCACCCGCCACAGTACCCAGTATTCACATCTACAGGCCGGGAGCGCGTGGCACTCAGGCAGGACTCGCTAGAAATAAACTTCGAACAACCCACCAAACCTAGTTTAGTTTTTGTTTGCGCTGCCAAATGCCGAGGTGCCTCCTCGGAATCCCGGTAGCCTACTGGATCAGGCCTGGTAATCCGCCCATGTTATGTACTTCTTCGGTTCACCGAACGTCCACATGCATTTGTAAACGATTTTGAATCCACGTTTCATCAAGTTAGGGTTCTTCCCGATAATCACGATGGCCTAGTGTTGCTGTTGGCCTAAAGCCGACTTACTTCAAAATCCAACGGCGTAGGGAATTACGGTGCAATCTTTTCAGTCTGCCTTTTCACCAAGCTGCCCAAGCCTTACTTTGAAGCAGACGATATGAGGCAATCCTGATGCCCAAGGACAACTTACTGCGGAAATGCCACAATCAGCCCGCTGCAGAACTGGCATTTTAATGAACGTGCCGACTGCGAAGGACATGCAGTCGTTTGCCAAGTTGTTAAATTCAACCCTTTTTAAAGGTAGGCTTCGTATGATTAAATTTTATAGCAACGTAGGAAAAGCTGTCGCTGGTGTATCTATAAAGCACCTCGGCTCTGTCACAGTAAACCTAGAATGGCAAAAGACGGAGGCACAGAAGGCCCATTAGGGTCATTCGGGATTGACAGGGTAATGACACGCTCTAAAATGAGTAGCTGACAAGGTCGCACTACTCAACGAACCATTTTGTCCTACCTGTCTATACTGTTCGTCCCCCTCGGCAAAGCCGCCCTAGTATCACTGAACGCTAATCATCTTTTCTAAGAATTATGTGGGGAAAGGCTGGTTAGAATAAAGGACTGGCCTCGGAAGAGGTTGTTGCCTAAGAGGATTGATTACACGACCAAGACGGGTCGACGGAACTATAAATTCATCGGTGTATCAAGCCAGAAAGTTCAGATTGGCCCTATCATATGGAGTTACAATTCTTCTCAGATGCGTCAGAAGCGAGCTGATGAGCGGCCATAGACGTCAGACTAGTGGATACTAGTAGACACATCTACTTCTCCCTGATGCATGGGAGGTCAAGAGCGGATCCCATGCATGCTGTAAGTGTGCCTCGGCCGGAGCCGGCAAAGACTGTTCTTACTGCTAAAGTGACCAACTATGTCAACAATGAGTTATCGAGGGGAGTCAAACCTACGACACTCTGGACCTGCCCAATAGTTGTTTTTCAACTTATTCGCAGTACGTACAGTCGGTTTGAAGCGTTCGCCGTCACTCGATCGTCACCTATCAAAAGCCCATCTAGTCCGAACGATTGGCTGTATCTGAACACCAAGCAAGGTCCTGCGCACTTAGCGCCTCCAAGTATTCACCCGGAAGACCGAAAACAAGAGAGTGGTTCAACGGTCCTGAATCCTTGTGGAGGATTTAGTTTCAAGCTCGGCAAAACTCAAAAGGACTCTCTGACTGGCTTACAGATCTAACCCCCAAAGAGTTAACACAAGTGTTCACCAACATGGGGAGTGCCAGGTGGTTCAGCTACCCCCAGTTGCCTCGGTAACGGGGTATATTGCCACGGAAGATCACACTGTTACACCAATTTTGTGGTTATGTAAGTGCTTTCTCTGCCCAAAGCCACCTTCACACTACTTTGGATGACGGGTTCTCTGTTAAAGCAATCAATGGCGCCGACGTATAAGTATAAAAGCTCGTTCAGCGTGAGCGCATCCACATAGACCCACACCACTTTATTTGCGGCAGTCAGCGACAAGCTATTCGTTTGCTGAATTCGGACTCCAGTCCCCTGAGGTCACTGAAACCAATTATTCATGATTGATTGTTCCGAGTGTGATGTCCATTGGGGTGGATACCAATATCCTCTGAAACCGAATGGCCGACCATACTACCCGGCAAGCATTTTGTTAAAGACCTGTTAATATCGCATTGTCATGGGACGGGTGGACCCGCCGGTGCACTTCGAATTCTCTCGGAACGTCGAACTCACCAATGGCTACATCAAGAGCTCGAATGCTGGTCGTGGACCGTGATTTCCCAAGCTGTCGTGGTTAGTAACATTATTCTATTTAATAAAGTCGCTTTACTAGGTTGGTACCTGGTGCAGAAATTGGAACCGTGGGAATATGCATCATGGCTCATCTGTTTGTTTTAACTGACCGTTGATTAAAAACGATCTTACCGGGGGCCTTCAAGATTCTGTATGATCGCTGTTGTCGTGGTTGATTGTGTGTAGCAGTGTTAACAGGAAAATGCCGGAGTTTACTTTTGTTTTCTTCATTTGGTGATTGTTTTATTTCGATGTACTTATTTTTTACTTATGGGAAATGTATCATCTTGCGACTCTCAGGTCGATGTTCAAAAATTGTGAATTTCGCACATTCTCACAGTTCCAGGAGTGCATTCAGAGGTACATGGATGATGTGGGTGTTACTTACGTTCGTGGGACGAGCAGTAAGTCAAAAATTGCTTCAAAGTACAATAAGGTAATGTGACATGTTTTTCTGAAAGCCGTACAGATTTATCATCGTTGTACGAAGTATAAAAGACGTAGGAGTATATGAAGGGATGTGCTACGTTTCCCGTGTGTCAACTGTTGTTAGTTTTAAAAAATCAGTCTTTGCGACACAAGTTGCCGACCATGATTTCATGTGGTCCGACGAGATACCTGTCGGGTTGTGAGCTCTTTCGTGTTTGAGCACTCCCACACTCTCAATCGTCTGCTATATGAATTACATCCCGCAAATCGTGAACTTACCGTCAGTAAATTGAACCAATGCAGGTGTCAATTCCAATACGAACCACCAACTGTTGACATTAAGCGATATGTAGCTGATGTTGACGGGAAGTTTATTACAACCGCTGACGTTGGGAACATCCGCCTCATGTTAAAGCTTACAATGCCAAATGAGTTCGTCGTGTAAGATTGGTCACGGAAATTAAGAGAACCTTGATGAAGTGCTGTGGATGACTAGTGCGGTAGGTATAGTACGCAACATGAGGGGTGAAGGCAAAAGATCCATGCATATCTGGTTTGTCCAATGAACGCAGACTGAACCACTCCGACGTTTCCCGCATGCTGTGGATGAGGATGCCATTCGTGGGACAAAAGTGCATACACATACTCTCATAAATGAAAGTTATATCGGCTCTCCGCAACAAATAGCATGGGACACGGTCGACCAGTGGTGTACAGGTTTGTTGGTAGTAAGAAGCATGCTTCACTACGCAGACTGTGCGAAACATTTTTTGGGAAATGATGGTCCAGCCGAGTGCGGTTAAGACATTTGTCGTGGATAAGATGGCTGCGCATATGAGGGCAGCTCATATGGTGTTCGGCCGCGACGTTCTGTTGCGCTACTTTCATGCAGGTGATGATGAGTAAAATTCGCCCGTCGTATTTGTTAAAATACAAACCCTTTTCGCAGTCGTTATCTCTTCCCCCGAAAGACCACGGCAGATAATGAGGAAGAGGAAGTTGCACCGTGACACTGTTTACCGAAGGTCTAAAAGTGATTTGTATATCGCCGGCTGAACCAATAGAAGTTTCTGAATCACTTGCTGTGTAGTTGGCTGTACATCAACCTGGAGAGGGCCATCCATGAGGAAAGCGATATTGTCACCTTTGGAAATCGAACTAATAATAGGCTAGAGAACGCAAAGGGACGGTTAAAGAAGAGGACGCACCCAAGAGATTTCCCAGCGGTTGCCATTTAGAAAATATGGATCTACAGTGAGTGGGTATTTCGGGAGTATGAAGTACAAACGACTTATGGATGCAAACTTCATGGGGTTGTAAACGGTGACTGGTATGTGAAGAACATTTCTGACAAAGTGACTACGTTCGCAAGTCATCTTGTCCAGAAACATCTGAAGGGACGCACTCCACGATCACCTTTCGAGAAAGTATCTGAGTTCGAGATAAACGGTTCTCTGGTAATCACTGAACAATGCAGTCTCGGGTGCAATAAGGTGGCGACGTTTTCGTGCTGGGCATCTGTAAGTGTACTTTTTATCGTTCAGTGTGGCTTTCATGCATACAATTTCGGTCGGTGTTTCGGAAAACTTTACACCCCCGGGGTAAGGTTTTTGTAGTTCTCACTTCCGTTTACAAAGGTTACATCTCCATTCTTGATCGGCGGCTGGCAGACCACAACTTGCCAATTCGATGGTTGGTAGTCCTGCAGCTTCGTCCGCTTGTTGCAGCCAACTTCAATCACTGTAAAACTCTGCATCACGTACTTGAAAAACTGCATGACCGCAACAACCGCACGGCAGTGACCTGCCTGAACGGCATCATCGCTTTCGTCAGTGAAATAATGAAAAGTGCCAAAACTGGCCAACCTTTGTACAACTTTGTCGTGGTCTCATCTACCAGCAGCATGCAGCCGAGGTGTGTGAAGAAGCCTAAAACGGAATTGCCATGCGAACACCGCGGTGATCCGGATAGACAACCATTGCAGTGATGCCGATCAGCTGATTTTTCGCTCCAAATGTGTCCAAATGTCAGAAATAAAAGAGTGTCCATTCTGTGGCAAGCAGCTTCAACCTCAGTCACCTGGTAAGTGCACGTTTCGAATCCTTATTGATGTCAATTCTATCCATTCCAGCCGTTATTTGCACCCCCCCAGTGATTATGAGAAATAAGCACATGGGTCAAAGAAAGTGCGAATCAGCATAACCTGGAGAGATCATCCTTTTGATATAATTGAAGAAAGTGAGTTCCCATATACATGCGTACAGAGTTCTCTTACAGATATCAGATGCGGAGGCCGACATGATGAAGACTTGATCTGACACACGGCTTCAATCATCTGGCAGGACACTCGCAACACGTGAAAACGAAGGGCCACACTCTGTGCTGAAGAAACGCGGAAACAGTACGTACAATTTTCCACAATTGTCAACTACATACTTCACGTCAGTATCCCCACGTTTTCGTCCGCAGTGACTTCGCTTATTCACCTATGTGTTTCAGCATAGAGTAGCGTTTTGCCTAACTCATAAAGGAGGACAGATGTACGCAGCAGTTGTGTGTCTAAGCATGGAGTGCAGTTTGACATAATCTGTAATCCAGGACACATGCTCGGAACAGTTGTAAGTTTTTAGGCTGAAAATGCTCCTTGGTGTTTTTCGTTGAATAGGCCACCTTGTCTCCATTACAGGGCACGTCATGATTTTATGGAAAATTTCACAACAGTGGCAACAAAGGATGGCAAACCATGGCAAATATGACCAAGAAAATACTACTAACTCGTCAAGTTTTTGTGCATTGTCCTACGTAGAAATAGGTTTATACGCGTAAATTACGTGTGCAGTTTTACAGAAAGCTTAGTCCTCGTGTCTTGTCAACGGTTCGGTCATTGGAAGTACAATCAGGTCTTCCGGCTTAATCACGTTCAACTCCAAATAAGTGCAAGTTTCCACGTCTATGGCATCGATTTTCATTAAATTCCACCGTCCATTCTCCGAAATAACGCAGAATATAACTTTTTGTTAGTATTTCATCGGTCCTGTAACGTGCAAGCCGGCTGTTTCTTCTCTGCTCGTCTGTTACGCCTGCGGATCAAATTTAGGGCGGCGTGGAGAAACCGGGAGACATCGTTCTTCCGCAGTAGAGGGTCAAACAACGGTCCTCTAGAAGGGAACAACAAAAAACAAACATGAGCCATAGGCTCAGAAAGCTATGCACACGGCTTACACAAACGAAAACTCAGACGGCGTCAACAACACAGCAGCACGCCCTGTCACACAACTCGAATTCAACCTATGCGCGCGTGCTGGTTTCGACCGCACGTCACACAATTTCCCTCTTCGTTGAGCATCATCCTCTGTGCTCCAAAACTTCTACAAGCCGGCTGGTGCTCATGTTACTAGGGGACAGAGTGCCTGTGGGCCTCTCGCCAACATGCCTGGAACTTCTTTTTCTCACGTATTTTTATCTGGAGATTTTTCTCTTGCTCCGGATACTTCTTTATCTTGACATGCCTCTTTTTATCACGGCGCTCTTTTGTTTCACACAATCACCTTTATCCTGGCACTTTTTTTCTTCACCCTGGCGGGGTCGCCAAAATGTAGTATACCTGTTAAGAGGAAAAACGAGGGGTTGCCAGAAATCGTTTGGCAAGAACACGTTACACTAATACAAAAGCAATAAAGGGTTTAGGAACGATATGGAACACTACGTTACTGTTCGTTCAGGTAGTTTGTCCCCAATTGGGGCTTTTCCTTCGGAGATTGCACAAACCGCCGACTCTGCAACACAAGGGAGGGAGGCAGTGATTAGCCCCTGTTTAACAACATACGATGCGCGTCTTCTCACTTTCGGTTTGATTTTACATTCCATACGCCGGTGAACTAATGCGCATTCCTTGCTTACTTCGTCGGGAGATTGAAACAAAAAGGGTTTGCGGCAGAAGATTTCCACAATTTCAGGAACTGAAACAAGCGACAAAATTTCAGCAACTTTAGTAGCTAGAAAATTTTTAACCAAGTGATAAAAGTTATATTCACGGTCTACCGATCACATACAGCTCTCAAGAGCAAGCCGCTAGACGTGGTGTATTATATGTTTGATTTCACCTTAGACTGTACTGTCCCTCACCTGCTAAACAAATTATGGCCCCTGTACTGGAGGGTTGCCTTCTTCCAAACCGTTCACCTCTCACAGTTATCCGCGCTGACCATTTCTGCTTCTTACTGTTCAAATCAGTCATGGAAAAGATAATATGTATGGATGCGTCTTTCCCTGCCCAACAATGAGAGCGGCGCATATCAAAGCTGTCCATACCCTTCAGATGGCCTTTTCATGTACCTTTTTCCGATTTGTATCGCAACATAGATTTCCTATAAACATCTACGGTGATAACGAAACTGACTTCCGAGGGGCTGAGCATGAGATCAGAGAATGCCCCAGATAATGGAATCAGGAAAGGATTACTTTCACAGTAATGGAGCATGGCTACGACTGGACATCTTTGCCACCAAAGGTGAGCCAAGGAGGAGGAATATTGAATCGTCTCGTACGTTCCATCCGTCGTATCCCCCTGTTGCTCATATGTAACCAGATGGCGAATGAAGAAACGTTGAGTGCCTTATTAACTAAAATGGAGAAGATACTAAATGACGGATCAAAAAGAAAGTTATCTGACGACTCATGCTTAACTCATCAAGCAGCGTGCACAACGCGACCGCCCTGAACTTGACACAAAAAGTGAGACAAACAACAATATTTAGCTGAGGTTTTCTTGTCGCGATAACTCGAAGAATAAGTTTATGGTTTACGTAGGGGGCGAAAAGAGAACGCAAGTCTAACCTCAAGATGCTGGGAACCCCAATGCTGATGATTAACATGTCAGTGCCAAGACGATGAGGAAACGTGCGTATGTCTGATCAACGGATTACTGGAAAAGACGGATTGGTTATGGAAGCCTCCGGCACTACGCACAATGGCAGCCGAAGACGAGACGTTCAGCAGATATATCTGCTAAAGTGAACACGTACAAACTAAACTCCAGACCGGAGAATCGATGCTGATGCACTTCTACCTTTTTCGCCTATTATATCACCGTCTAGCGGACCGCAGGAGTTTTAATTCTGGCCAGAATCAATAGGGCTTATGTTTGGTTTACTACACGTGAAACTGAGAGTGGAATGGCGAAGCGCCTGCGAGGGGGGAACGAGCAACCAAAACTGCACACCTGTCCACGCGGCGTTACCTCCCAGCTAACTGACCACCACTGACGACCTTCACAACGTCAATGCCAACCCTGCTATATTTACACCCCATTGGTGGAACTATCGCAATTTAGACCTTTCATATATATATCCCCATTTGTTGACTACACCAAATACTGGCCAAACCCTCCTCAAATTGTTACATGTAACACTGTGAATCAACATTATGAGCATCCTGTTGGACTCACCTTTCTGTTGGCATCGTACCCCTAAATAAATTGCCTACGATAGCGGATTATTGAACGATACTTGCTGACGGCTAAAGTCCAGGCCCAGAGTTCGTTTGGTTGTAAGCTCTATAATTAGTAAACATCACTTACTTATGCACGGAACCAGTTTCAGCTCAGCAAATCCCAAACATTCTGTCTCTCCCTGCCCATATCATGCAGTTTACAGCCACCCCGATGGACTGTGCATAAACGGGAATCCCGACTTATGCACACGAAGTCCGTTTGTTCTTTGAGTTTCCTAACAGTATGGGAACATGAAGACTGCATTGACTGGAAATGTAGCGAAAAATTCAACCGCGCTACAGCGTACAGGAGCTAGCAGCTGGTGTGACCCATAAGGTACTGTAAAAGCGAAATCATCACAGGAGAGAACTCACAGGCAGAAACCAGGACCATAAGTTTCTTGCTCTAAAAAGCCGAAGACTTTCAACTCTCATACCAACATTGTGATCGCCCCCGACGTCCCCAAAATTCTAAACTTCCTGAGATGTGAGATATGTCATATTAATACTCATTCATACAACATATTGATCGTAAACTCGCAAACGGCAATTGCCCCAGTGGAACCCTAAGAGGACCAAACGCCTCATGAGTACCATTCAATTTTATCACGCAAAACACTCACCAATCTCGCTATCGACCTAATGTCGGCTTACTTATTTGTGGTGGTATGATTAACAAGAACGTATTCGTTCTAACAACACTACACAAAACGTACTCACCGCCAGCGCACAGAGGTTTAGTTCCACTACATCCCTTTCATTTAATAATGAAGGAATTTCAAATCAAGCAGATGTAAAGTAGCCTGTTGCCACGTAGTTGGCGTCATCCCGATTTCCAACTGTGTAAGCCGTGTGCATTTCTTATTGGGCCTTTGGCTCAGGCTTGTTCATGTTCTACCATTCTGCGGGATTATCGCTGGAACTTCTGCTACGGAGGGATGTTAACTCTTGATGTATTCCCGTTGCATGAATTCCGCTTACCAGTACAACTGATATCAAACGTCCGGCTGATCAGTTCCAGAGCGCGATGCAAGCTGCGATGAAATGCGTCTGAAATGAGTTGGTGGGCGATGGGAAAGACTCCTGGTTTTTCGCGTCCAAGTATCCATTGTAAAGTCGGACTAATTAACCGCGAGTGGTTCGGACGTTATTTTTATTGTTTCCAAACCGTTCATTACTGCGGTAGGCCGAAAGTTCTACAAGTTCACTGTGATTTTCGTTGGGTACGCAATTAGAAACCAATAGGCGTATGCTTTGTTCAGGAAGCGTTGGGTTCTTTTCAGATTCGCTGAGAAACGTTGTTGCACTTTAATTACTAGCCGTAATACTGTACTGTCCTGGAGATAACTTTGGTCTTCCTGATGTACGGTGCGTAAAACTTCCCAAAATACTAGTGAACATTGTACATGGAATCGTAAGGACTTTAACCCGCAGTCAGCTCACTGCGTTTGATTGCACTTCTTTGTTTGCACGCCTGTTGGCAAGGGCGCGCCAGTGGCGCCATACACGCTACCGGCTTTCTCATGCGTTTGACGGCTGGATCCCGGAAACTCCAGCCGTTTTTGCTCATCGGCGTCGTTGGATCCCGTGAGGGACCTATTATAACGCTGCGTGTAATCGGCAGAACGCGAATATCTCCAATATCTTTTAGTTAAAAAATAATCCGTGGCCATTGAGGTTGTTGAAAATTTGTGATATGTTGCAGGATCTAAAATCTTGAATATCTGTTCCCTAGAGATTTCTTTGTTTCATTCTTCCGAAGACGTAAACAAGAAATGTGCGGTTGTTTAATGGCATAGGGATTAATGGAACAATAACGCAAAGTCGCATTCTACGTTATTTCGGGAATATGAGGGTAAAATATACTGAAAATCGACGTTATAGACGTGGAAACACATGCTTTCATTTGGCTTTCGGCGTGATTAAGCAGAAAAGCGTGACTATAACTTCCACAAACCAACTGTTGTTGAAACAGAAGTACTAAGCTTTTTGTGATACTACAAATGTGAGAGACGCCTATAACCTACTTCAACGTAAGACAACTCACCATGCTTCACAACTCGTTGGTACCACTTTTGTTAACTTTCCATGAAATCAGGATGTACGCTGAAATGGAAACAAGGTGATCTGCCGAAAAAATGACATCAAAGAAAACTGCCAGCTGGAAGGACTACGAAACTTGTAAGGGCAATTTTGTAGTTCGCCGGTATGGTGCTTCAGGGCCGGAGCGAGTTAAAA
>LUCH01008913.1:0-10227 GCA_013368495.1 Paragonimus heterotremus | reverse complement strand
TTACGACATTTCTTTGATACTACCATATTTTGGTTATTTCTCTCATTTGACTGATTAGGCCACTACAAAATCTCAATAACAGCTAAATTTCAAGGAGGCCATAAGAAGAATTCATATTGACCTTGAGGCTGTCAAATTCTGTCCAGAATTTAATTTAGCACACGACTCTTCTACAGCTCATGCGAATTCTCCACAAACGTCAACCGTATCAGTTGCCTCGGCTTTCGTATGTAGTCCGTCTGTTCTGAGCTGTTGCTGTTCGTGAAACTTTCTCCGATGCTCTACTGCTATAGGAGGACCCGTCGTCATCGAGAACGATACATGCCGTCGAGGTCCTTCGGCATATGAAATTCAGCAACCTGGCCACAAGTGTCATGGTGAATCGAGGTCGGTAGCACGTCCGCCTGTAGCTCCGGTGAAAAATGTGGCACATATCAACGCACCTGAGTCTCCCAGATGTGGAAAGCCTCGCCAACAATATGTTCATCCAACGTTGAATATCTCTGTTCCTGTTGCATATACAACGATCGTTCGATGTTTGAATTATGCACCTTGACATTCTCATGCATGGGTTTAGATAATTCCTTTGTAAAGGACGAACTAAGCATCGTTCAACATTCCGTCCGTCTTTTGAGACCGAAATTTCACTATTCCAAATGGTCAGGCACATGTGACAGCATGCGCAACGTCCAAAGTCCGTGAATCCAAAGATGAGGTTTTTCCCATAAAAAGAAGGCAGGTTCGTCAAACTGGAGAGGTTCGTTTTCTGTAAGCGAAAATCAATCTCATTATGGTGGTTTGAAGGACTAGATAAAGAAATATCGTAATGCGAAAGAAGGTGACATAAAACTCCTAATTTCTCATATGAAGATACATTTGCGAATAGTGATTCAACGTCCAATGAACATGTTGTTGATGTGTAACTCATCGAACTATTCTCCAAAATATCTCATTGTTCGAGGGAGTCTCCGCAGCACAGTAGTTGACGTTTCTACATGTGAAATCAAGAATGTGAACCAATCCTGAAATTAAGTCATGGTATGCTGAATCATCCATGATGAAGATAATTGTCAAATTGACACTGGTTAGGTGTACATTGAGTGATCCTCTCATTTTGCAGTAATGGTCCCAATCGGATTAAGGGACTTATAATTACACGCATTCATGTAATCTTGCAACAAATAATCTGGAGCTTCCAAGATATGTGTTCCTCCGTGCGACTTATCGATGGGTTCCAGGACAGGAAAGTCAGATTCCGTCGGTTTCATTTTTTGAATGATTTAACCGCATGGCTTAATATCATTCTGGGGTAAAATATCTACTTAATGCTAAGATCTCCATGAACTGGCCGCCAACATTCTTGATCGGCAATAGAACTTGTACCAGTACATTCTCACACTCAACTGCTGGTACCATTCAATCAACATGATACCTGCCTAATTGAATGCACAGGTCCCGAACGCCATCTTTAACCCAAAATGAGGTAATGTGAAGTTACAATTAACTGCTCACGACTGGCAGATCACAAACTGCTCCACACAAAGCAGTTTGCACAGTTCATGGCTATACCATAGTTCCCACTGTTTCCTCGAATTACGTCAATACCAAAATTAAAACACATCAGTTCCTTTCGTACGATTCGTTTTAAAAATACGTCGTTTTTCGCAGAAGGTTTCTGTTATTGTGGACAGTATCTGACAAATGTAAACTATAGTTTAGTTCAACATCTCAATCAAAATAGTCACTACTGTGAATATCTACTGAATGTAAACGGGGCAAAGAAAGCTCAACACTCAGTCATTCTGATTCAACCTGATCGGTCGTCATCAGCACATGATCAAAAATAGAACTTGACGCGTTGTTTACAGGGTACCAGCCGACTCGTCGTAAACGATCAACCGTCGCATTCTGTTGATAGTCAACGTGGTTGCAATCCGACGAGGTCATTTAGAATTCGTGTTGTCAGAAATAATCTGTTCAAACACAGGCTATTCTCTGGGTATACACGAGTGCTCAACCTGAGGAACACCTTGCCCCACCACAGTGACGTGACCCAAGTTGCAACAGCTACGCAAACCTTAGATTGTTTGTCACTCTTACCACAGTTAACTTGTATAGATCATTTACTCAATTATCATATCTGTTGCATATTATTTTGGTTACCAATACCTGACTGTCATCAACTTTATATGAATCTATCAGCCAAAGTTGTGAAATTACAGAAGGCAACCTGGTCGCTATAACTTCTTTATTATGACCTCGAGGCGATTTTATATTTAAGTATTCAGTTTCACTGAATTAATTTAATAGTTGAAACATTACATTACTGAATGACTGTTGTTCCGCTGTAATTGTGTTTAGGACGTTAGTGATAACCTGAACACACACGATTCAGCTTTGCAAACAACGGTGGATGGTCCGGTTACCGCAAACTGTGTATTCTTGTTTTCTGATACAGTGGTTTTCTGTTCGGCATTTTGTGTAACATGCACTAGAAAATGTCCACATGGTTCACACGATCAATTCGGTAGAGAAGGGCTGTCATTACACGCACCAACGCTGAGTTTGATTGCAACCTCTCCGCAAAAATGAACACCGACAATACTTTCTAGACTTCAATGAATTTCAGATGTAGACGTGTCAGTGCCTTCTGCTTCTTAGGTTTCATTGTGTATTACTCAGTCCCGCGACAACGAGATTGACTGCATGGACAACTTCTGCTAACAGAGCTCCCCTAAGTTTTCCATGAGGTTTTGCATGCTAACGTGTACCCACATTTATCTTACTCAGTTGAAAATATATGATAAACCACAGGATGAAATATCCGCGTTAAAATAGGTTTTTTCTGTTATTTTCACACCTTCGCACAAATGTTTTCACAGATTTAGTACTCCGACCTAAAACCTTCCTAGTAAGGGGTAATCTCCTCGTTTGTTCTGAACGACGAATTTTTATCATATCGCACGTTACTTACAGGTATATATAATTTCGTGATATCCACGAACCACCACTTGCAGTCGGACCAGTTAATGTATTTCCACCATACACTTTCAGCTGGTAATTATAATAAGACCACTCGAATGGAAGCAGTCAACATCTGTAATCTGATTGGTTGAGGCAAACAAGTCTATTAAACAGATGAATTCAGTGTTTTAGAAGTGCGGTGCCTGTCTTAGCTGGACACACCAAAATCATGGATAACAACATCTCTGGCTGATCACATAGGCGCATAATCTAGATGTCTGAGCCGAGAGGTTTGGTACATGACGGCGACAGTGAATGGGTTACAGTTGACTGCATGCAGATGTCATCACAAATATAACAAAAGCTCGTGAGGTCCGAAGAAGACTCCTTTTGTCTGGCGAGAGCATTGATGCAACGCTGCAGTGGGCAGCTGACAATCTAATAGTGATTTTAAAGTCTTCCCGAATACAACTGAGGGTGACAGTCAAACCGAAGTCAGCACTACGAACCTATTGACCTGGACAATTGCCCAAAAACTACGATCCTTAATCTCATGGAAATAGATAATTACTCTAAAGCTAAACCTGATCAAGCAAGCTATCACAGCTATTCGATGTACAGTTATTTTGGTTATGTTATTCATGCTTTGTTTCCAGTTGTAGAGTCAGCTTGTCACAATCTATCAGCTTTTGGAATAATGATTGATATCTCACCTCATTGAGATGTCAACGTGGTATAATTGTTCTCAATAATGTTTGCTTTGTTCTAGCTGTTCGTCAATCGCTGGGTTAATTCTTAATGCGCGCCGCTGGTCGCAGGCGTTGATGACCTGCGCACTGATTAAGACGTAACTATGAGCAATCAAAGTTGTACGCCACAGTCGGGTCTGTTTTGGACAAGGCTACTTCTGTCTGACCATCTCAATGCTAGCAAAATTGTAGTGTTAGGGTATTCATCAGTGGACTGCTATGATATTTCTTTTCCACTGATAACAAAATATTTGACGCGGTTTCACGCGAAAGGCCTAAACCAGCTCAGAATATTTGGTGTAATTTCTGTCGTCTTGTAGTTTATGAAGAACTTGATGTTTAACCGCGATTACTCGGTGATGGTAGAGGGGATATATCATCTTGGCGAGATTTATAAATCAGAAGTTCTGAAAGCTTTCTCATGAGCTCACTGTTTATTTCGGTTTAAGTCAGCGTTGTCCCATAAATCATTGAATGAACGAAGTTGGTGTACGCGAACGAGCTCAAAGTCTGGTGATTCGTCAAGTTACCAGTCAGTCGTGTTACTGTATAACCTCATTTGGACTGCTTACTGGAATGACACTCCAAGTCGTTCTGTTCATCAAACGCTTGGAGTTGGGCATGCATACCTAATGGGAGGACGAGTAGAGTATTTTTCCGCCGCTCCAGTGGATAACTACCGTGACGGACGGCGTAAACATTGGCACAGTCTCGGAGTTGTAGGGGCGCTAATATATATCTGCTTCTAGTAGAAGCCGTGAACGTAGGACGGAGTTCGAAGAACAGAGGGGGAAGAAAAACCCAGAGAGATCACATCTACTACATATGGTTTTACAAGGGGGGACACTTAACAGAAAGTTTAGGTCGGATATGGAGTCAGAAATGCGTGTGAAGGTCCCTTTGGGTAAAACTCACAAAAGGGGCTTGAGGGTTGCTACAGAAACAAACCGCACTAAAAGCGTTCGAAGTCCGCTGGAGCAGTAGACTGTTTCAATGCACCTTCGTATCTTCTGCCAAACACACTCAGATGATGTTTTGCGTGAATCTAGACGAAAGAACCTGTTTGACTATCAGGTGGGTGACCTAAATGCACAGCCTCCGGGATTCATTGGTTAACTTATGTGGAAAACCCCACAACATCACATTCATAGCGCTTATTTATTACACCATTAGTTACGGTTTTTGCGAAATACCATGAAACAAAAACTTCCTAAATCAAATATGGCAATATATGTGAAAATAAGACAAACCAGCGTTGTTACGAAAATCGTTATTCTGGGATAACTGAACGAATTAGGTATCCACATTCAAAATCCCCTTTAATTGGGTGAACTAACGTTTTCTCGCAAAAAGCAATTTATTCTGCGACTTATTAACAAACACAACGCAGTTCCACCATACGACCTAATATATTCCAACAGTTTGTTGTACAACAGAAATTCATTTGAAAGAATGAGAGCAAAATTGCTCTTTATAAGTTACATCTCACTCGCAATTAGCAACATGCTCCAACAACTTTTACATGGAACCACGCTCTAGAGTCCACGATCACAACAGGTATCCCATCTGCTACCGTATCCGTCTTGGAACAACTTTCAGGAAGTGATCACAAAGTAGTCAATCTCAACTTCGATTTCGAAAGTGGTACGTCTAAAATCAGTCATGCTGGTTTTATTGAAAATATCACTGCACCGAATATTAAGTGGAGCTTTGAAGTAATTGCAACCGACGAATGTTTGAGATCGCTGTATATAACAAGTGAATTATTGAACATGCTTCCAGTCCTATCAAGGCGTGTCTTATAAAAAAAACCACATTTCCGACCGCGTTAATCCTAGATAAATAATATATTTAGACTGCAGATTCCTATTGCATTTTTGTTTTGCTTACCGTACTCATGCATCAGAAGAGCACTCGGGCCCCCAAGTTACCGTGGTCACCATGCTCAGATTGTAAATGCGGAAGTCAATTTGAATTGTGAATTAATTTACAGATATGTTAAACTAATTGTGATATGTTTGACTTGTTAATATGATCTAAAATAACCACTTCCCGTTGCAAAGTTGAATGGAACAGACAATAAACTAACATGACACGATTAATACTGAAACATATTCCGCTGCACCATCTGGAGACGGAAGATGTGACTGATTCACCTATTACATTTCTTGTTTCGTTCGAGACGCAAAACAAGCCTATGCCAGAGTATGTTGTGACCATTAGAATCAGACATCGCCGCTCCATTTTGTGCGTAAAAAGAGACTGCTTGTGAAGTTAGTGCTCTCTTGGTTACAGTCAAACTGCATACAAGCACTGAATTATTGTGACTGTTTTGTGGAGTATAATTTTGTGCATTTAACTCATCTAACGCGAATGTCACTGAGTCTGTACCAAAATCTGCGCGAACGCAAAACCTGTCAAACTGGCCAGTATGTCATACTTCGTTATTATTTTAGACTGGAGTTACTGTAAAGATCACATCACTTTAAGATACTGTACATTCATTGGTAAGCGTTTTCATTTTCTTCGGATGCAGCTTTTGTTCAGGTGTGATTTTTTCCATCTGATAATTGTCGGAGCGTTTCTACTGTGATCATTAGGTGATTGTTTCATATGCAGCAAACATCCAGGTGAACATTTGCTTGTACCGTGAGTTCGTTAACGGAATGACACAGTCTTATGTTTGAGTATTCCGGAAAATTGTAGCCTGGTGAATATTTCGAATCGCTCATACCGAGCGCTATTATGTATGACTTGTAAGAAAGTGTGATGCACTTGGTTGTAAACCTTGAATCAAAAACTTTGAAGACGATGCGCATTTTAGCAAAAGACGATGATGTTCTACTCGTGGAAATGATGACGTGTGTATTACAGCCTCAGACAATCCGTATTCAAAAGTAACTGACGCAACCTAATGTTAAGTATGGTCTTTCTGTGCGTTCTGTTATAGTCGGTTGTTGCTAAAATTATCAGGCACTTGAAATGTTATGAGCAGATTTACCAATTACATGAATGCACTGTATAATCTGGTCGATGCCTAGAACCGTGAGTCCGGGATGCCAATCATTTCACCAAATATGCTACCGAATCAGATTAATAAGACGAACGACGACGTTTAAAACCGAATAAAAGATTACCGTTAAAAATCTCGACACACCAATGCAAAAATCATTACTTTCCACTAAAACGCCGAATGAAATTGAGCAGTTTGATCCGGATGAAAACAGATCAAACAACTTCGTGGATGGATTGTCATTCTATTGGCGGAGTTCTGGGCTATTGAGCCACAACTTCGCGTGGACAGTAAAGGTGATGACGACGGCGGATATTCGGCTGACTTGTATGAAAACTCAATGAAAAGTAGACACGAGTTGTAGGAGATCAGTCATAACGATGCAGTTGTTACTCACCAGAATACCTTTGAAGTGTTTAGCGACAAACTAAATGACCGCTAACACTCGACCGAAGGTAAAGTGGACAGTTTATGGTCGATTTTGGAGTACGGATCGACGCTGAAACACGTAGTTTTTGCCCTGTTACAGAACGGTTATATGAAATGACTACGTTGTGTCGGTCTTCAAGACAAGAGGCAAACCTCCGTATACCTTTAAATGCGGCAGTGCAGTCGCTTTGAATACAGCTTCCTTCATCAAAAGACACAAAGTATAAACTTTGAAAAATGACAAGTCTCCCAGGTTGACTTCTTAGATGTCCTTGAGGAGTTTGAACAGCTCCGAACACAGTCGTATGTAACGACAGTGGTAACTAGCAACGCTTGAGAAGCTGTGAATAACTTTTGATAGTATCCGTTCGTTTTGTTAAAAGTTGGATATCACTATTGTCGATCTGGTGCTCAGGAAAATTTGGTTTAAGCACATACGACTGATGGTTTCCGCTTCGAACCAACCAATTGCAGTGACCAAAAGCAAAGGGTGCCTGCGCATAGGTTGCGCTGCACCAACTGTAGTTCCATGCTCACGCCAGATGTCTTTTATGCATTTTCAGATCATGAGACGTGTGAGTTGGGCTGATGTTTAAGTCTGGCGGATGAAAGTTAAACAGCTGATAGACTAGCGCAAAATCTAAACACTTATCTCTAGGAAAATATACAGAAAAAGAGGCTGCAATATGAAGATCTAAGTTCAGAGAAAAATATTGAATGCAGAATGCAATCAGTTCCGCCTAAGAGTAAATATTAGTAGACTTTAGAGAGCGTCGTTGAACAGGAAAAGTACAAACTACTCATTATTCGTTGCACCTACGAGGCTAACAATGGTTATGATGAAGTATGCGTTTGAGTTGTCAAACATGCATTCGTAGAAGCATTCGTCGCAATGCCATATAGTGATATCAACAAGACCCTTGACGCACATGAGTCCTTTACACCTCGCGCGATTCGGTTCACAACCCTATAGCCGTCACTCTTGAAAAGTTTGGATACCCGTCCAGGTCTCATCCCTCCAGACCATCCGGTTCAGGACAAGACCATAGCAAGATCAGTATTCCATATTAAAACGCTACTGACTTACTCACGTAATGTCTTGGCATGTCAGCTCCAGACCACTGATGTTTCGCTTATCTACTGTCGTTGCCCCTGAAGCAGCCGTTTCGGAATCCGGTCGTCACCCATCTGCGAGCGCGTCCTAGCCAATGAAGCTGAATAAACAACATCACAACTTCAAACCAGTCAATAACCGCTCATCGCAGCAGCTCAGCAATCGGAAATATGTCCGACCACCAAATAATCTAGATACACTCAAGACGTCGCAAATAAGGGCAGAGGTCCGAGTTTCACTGCATTATAATGGAGGTAGACGAACAACTTGGTTTCCATTTTCATGGCATGGTATTTTAGGCACAAGATTCAAGACGTTCGACAGTGGTTCTAACCTCGGCCACAAGAGATTGTAACTCGCAGTTCATGTCAAAAAACGCTACCCAAATATCAAAATGCATGTGTCATCTTAAACATCTTCGCTAATGCGAATTTTCAGGCGTGTGTCCAAGAATATCTTCTCTTTCTAGAAAACATTGAAAGATTTATGCAGTTTTATCCATGTTGGTATCCATTGAGAATTTGGATACAACAGTCGCGAAAGTTGTGACTGATCACTGTAGGTTGTCTTCATTTTGTTTCGACAGCATGCTGTGATCTGAGAACAGAAGCATGCGCATCGTTGAGGTATGAAGCTTGTTCGATGCGCCAGAACGCTGGATATTTATTCGACCAATTTGCAACTGCAATGCCGTCCTTCGTCAATTCCTGAAGAGTAACTCTCAGCAGAGCGATCAAATATGAGAGGAATAAGGTTGTGTCGAGGGCGCCGTCCTACTTCCATTTAACGGTGCTTTGAAATTTATCAGGAGTTGATCTGCACGATTGCATCGAAGCCCTCATGCTCGCCTGCAACATTCTAATCGAATCAGCGAACTTGCCTGGAAATCCAAAATTCACGAGCACCGTTCATATTGCCTCGTGTCTCATGGAATCAAAAGCCTCGATTACCTCCACGCAGGGGCTGACAGGGACTAGGTTTGTTTCCTGCAAATCTGTTGAACTTTTCAAGCAGTGAACACGGGGTCCAGCTTACTACAACTGGCACGCAATCTTCAATGCTGTTTAGGAACATTTAAGTCAAAAAGATCTGCATTCAGTCGGTTCAGAACAATCCATCCAAACACCTCGGCAGTATAGCACATCATACAACGTTCTCTATAGCCGTTGAGGAATTGTTAGCTACTCTTACGATAAGTAGACCTTCGAACTTCAGCAGTATTTCTTTCTGTTTCCCAATAGAGTGAACCAGGTAGAGCTAATTGCAATCCAACTTCAGTCCACCATTTCCCAGTTTTGTGTCTGGCAATCCATCCTCTCATACGGCCTTTTTACTGCATAATCGTTTAACCGCTTTTAGCCCTTGTGGCAATTCCAAAACAGGGGTGAGATAAGATCTGGTATGTTGGTATGACAGGTTACTAAATCATCCTTCGAGCTGTGGTGGCAGAATGGTTTGGCAGACTATCGAACCGTTCGCGTCAGATTTCCTTGTTGTTTTGGTAGACTGGATAGATAGACCTAAAATCGCACTATTCTAATCGTAGCACTCCTTTTGTTGTCGGCAATCGATCAAACGTTGCATCCGCTTACCTCACATCCTTCACCAGTCGTTCGTGGTTCCTCACAGATGCTGGACTAGTTGACGTCGAACACTCCGGAATGTCGTTCTCTTGTCTTCATTGTTCGGGTCCGCTGTGGAAACGCCAGGCGGTGCACTTTATTCTCATTCCGATTTAGGAATGGCCTGATTACCGCCGCCGAACCAGTCCGGACGTTTCTAGCGTTTGATACCGATAGTCAAGATGACTGCTGCCGTGACCATTTGCTTCAGCTGTTGTCATATACTCTTGGGCATGGTGCATACAGGAACGTCTTGTAGACCTGGGTAATGCAAACCCAGCACCTCCAAAACCTCTCTATTGGAAGTAGAGATGCGATTTTCAAGACACCATCCAA
>LUCH01008912.1:2964-18006 GCA_013368495.1 Paragonimus heterotremus | reverse complement strand
ATACTACTCATGAGTAGTATACTACTCACACCGAAACTGCCTGTCATACAACAAGTGCAGCATCGCCCATAACGGTCCCTGCCATTTAATGGAAGTGGGCATTGACATATGTGGCAGCCGAGACTGTCTGATGCCGAATACCGTGTGCAAATGAGTGGTTTTGTGACAGGTCTGGCATAAATGCTTAACCCGTGTATTGCTTAGTCGAATAAATAACCCATGTGTCATCCGCGTTCGTGGATCAAAACAACGGTAACTTTATTCCCGTTACGATGAGCACTGATTTGTTTGTTTTTACCATCGCTCAATTTAATTATTCACGCTACTGTTTTGTAGTGTAAGGTGCCAACATTTCAGTCTCACCCAAGGACTCCACTCGGTTGTAATTTGCACATTTTCCTTGATTAGTAACTTAGTATGTAGAAAATCAATTTGATTTGAGTAAACCCTCATTATTTCATCTTGTTCTGCCAGAAACAAGAGGTTCACAGCTGCCTCGATAGACTGTGTAAAACCGTGGATTCTAACAGATTCTATATCACTGTTTGAAACATATCCGTACCTTCATGTATGATTCAAAACAAGATGTCCTAGTGTGAATTTATGATGCGTTGTTGAACCTATATGAAAATTAGGTGTTTTGGTACGTGACTTTACTGACCTAAGCAAGTGTAATGTGCGGTCGAAACCGGCAAGCGCGCACGAGTTGAATTTGAATTGCCGTTGTGTGTAAGTGCCGTTTGTGTAAGTCGTGTGCATGACTTACTGGGCTTTTGGATCATGGTTGTTTCCTTTTACAGGACTGTTGTTGGAACCCTCTACTTCGGAAGAACACTGTCCTCCGATGTCTCTACGTTGCCCCAGAGTTGGTCCGTAAGTGTAACCGACAATCAGAGAAGAAACAGCCGGCTTACATGTTGCAGAATAAGAGCTACTGATCAGTTGATCAGACACGTGACCAAATAACAGATCGATAAGTGCGCCTTTCTCTTCAAACATTAACATTGAAACGTAAACATGATGCATTAGCTGGGCGAATGAACAAGAGATCTGGGAGTTAAAGATAAGACAACTTTGACCGAGAGTGTGTCATTCACAAAGTCCCAACGAGTCCTATGCTTGCGAAGATGCAGTTATCCGTGTTGACGCTGGATTAACCATGAGAAAGAGGGAACAAGCAAATTGCTCTGCAGTTTAATTGAGTCAACTTGAACGATAAACATTTTATTTTGTAATCAGTTGTAGTTACTTTGAAAAAACTGGCAACGGCCATTTATAAAAAACTATGCCACGAGTGGGGATTGGTGACAGGAAAACATCGAACGGTAATTCTAAATATTCTGTCTTGGCTCAGCTACCGAAACCTAGTGAACAACCTACTAACGAAGCAAAATATGAAACGCGAAACCCTTCCGAACTTGAAAACATACATTTTAGAAGACAGATTAAAAATTTTGCAACAAACAGCAACCCTGGAAAATATATTAGCATACAGAATGAATCAAATGCTCACAACACATGCAAACAGTTTAAAATCACCGGGAAAACAAATGTAAACCACAAGACCGATCACAGTTCCTGCTGGGTCGATGTACAGCAAAAAGTCACTTACGGAAATTGGGCAACTATGGACACGAATGAAGTTGTAAGCGAATGTGAATGCTCTTCAGTAGGACGAACCATTCTATATTGTCAGTGTTCACCAAGCTCTAAACGACAGTCGGATCCAAAACAGTCGGAACGAGGGGGACAAACATGTAGGAATATTAAACCGCATGGAAAAGACGATGAGAAACAGCTGTCCAATGAGGAATTGTGCACACGATGTCAGTCGGCCGATGTGTATCGACCCGATTCTGCTCACGACACCGCGTCTGATGACGGTATATTCATGAAACTGACCACTTACGCCACATTAATCGATAAACGGTGTCGTTGTTGTGGCGGCTGCACAAACGAACCAGACCCATATTACTCCGTCACCAGTGATACCACATCAAACACTATTCATCTAGTTGACGATCATCATCAGAACGGAATAACCCACATGCCAAGTAACTGTGTGGGTTGCGTCGAACAGAACGTATCCATCGGTGAACGGAGGATGGGTGAAACAATATCTAAACAGAGTACAAATTCAGCTGACGAACGTCCACTGTTTGATATTAAATCAACCGAGGAGGATACTTTGAACTTTGGCATCGAACATAAAATACCGAAAGATAAGGCACAGAAAGAGGAGACTACTTCACAAAGAAACCAAAAACATGAGGGGAGTCTAGATGTGGGACAATCAGGAAAACTCACAAATACACACGAGGAGCTTGGTAGTCAACTGAAGGTAGATAGAATAACAAGTATTGGAAAATTGGACAGGGAAAAAAGAAGAAAAACCGTGATAAAAATGTACAATACACAGATGACATCTACAGTGAAAAGCAAAACAATACGTTGGAAAGTAGGACAAAAACTGACATTAAACAAAACAAACAAAAGTGAGCGGATAATCGGGAATAAAGTGGCTGGACAGAAACTCAAAGATAAAACAATGAAAACGATAAAAGAGACACCGGAAAACAGACAAGAACTAAAGTGTAAGGAGGAAAAGTTGAAACAACACAGCAGAAAAGATGACAAATACACGGCAACACTAATAGACAATACGATTAAAAATGCCCAAAATGTAGCAAAGATTACCGGGTTAGAGATGGAAGAACATTTGAGAAACAACACAAATCAGAAAGTCAACCTACTGGAAAGCATAAAACCATCCTGTGTGACAAAACCTGATAACATGGAATTAGAACGAGTGTCTCAGTTGAACCGCGAGCAAGGTCCATTACACCAGAGAAATCAACACTGGCCCAACCCAGCACCCGCATCAGCTGGAAGTCAGTCAGTTGCATGTGATCTCCTCGTAATAAGTATCATTGACAGTACAATTAGCTGGCCGGTACAAATAATAGAGACTGATGAACCGCGTGGTTCCACTGGTCATGTGAAGGAGATGCAACATGATACCCCAGCTCTCGATATGCCAGGTACTTCGTCACCTATCGGGTTGCATTGGCAGAAGAAATCTGGGTCTGGCAACCTGGTGGCGATCGAATCAACCACAAAAGAGACGGCTAAAAACGGATATGACCACTCGGATACAATCGAACTACAACAACCGCTGACTATCGCACAGTCCGAATCATCAACCCCCCAGACAGGCGTAACTGAGTGTGCAGTCAGTCGTGTGCCCGAATGGCGTCTTGCTATCCCACTAACTTGTTCAGAGTTTTTTGTCCCATTGCAATCGCACATTGAATTTATTGCAGAGTTTTTGCAAAGGAATGTACTCACCATTGGTACTGGAACGAAATCTGTCTCGCCTTCTTCATTTGTGTGTTTTATTGTAACACAGCCTGTGTTGCGTTCTTCTAATACACGTGAAACGGTGGAAGAAGGCAAAACATCGTCTTATTTGGAGGAGTCAACAGTTAATGGTAATCTTATTTCGGATGGCAGACATGCGGATAATTCGTTATGCTCACCGGACGTTCATCATACGTTTGATGAAATTTCCCCTATCGTTGATCTATCAGTTCGCCAGTCAAAACATCAAAGAGCTTCTTCTGTTTGCCTCCCTTTACCTGATATGTTCGGAACAAAATTATATGCAGCCAGACACTCTAAATCCAGTGTTAGTTCCCATTTTCCGGATGACTGTAGATCTAGGAAAAGTCATGGTAAGTTAATCACAACAGGGCAAATTCGAACGAGCGTTTCTTCGTTCAGAGAATCAGCTAGCGTCTCAAATAGGGACAGAGAAATGACGCATTCCAAAGACCATTTGCAACGTTCACCAGAAATTCAAATGTTTGCAAGTTCATTGTCAGGAACCAAAGGAGAAATGGACTTGAAGGAGAAAAAATCTGAACTTCAAAATCCAATGCCTAATATTTTGATTACGGCTGACCCAACAGAAGAAGTTTTAGATTCTCGGAATCAAAACGAAGAGCTAACCATGCATTCGTTGGCGGATGCAACTATAGAAACAGAAAGTAATAGCAAAAAGAATGTCAACTCAGTAGCTTCAGAGAATAATCGTTTAAAATTCCAGCGGATAAATACAAGGCGTTTGTGGAATGTGCCCTCAGGAGCATATGCAAGATATTCAATCCGGGCAAAACGCAAAATATTAGCTGCACTTCGCAGAGCCAGAAATGCAACAAAACGTCTAAAAATTTCCGAAACAGACAAAAGGAACGCGTCACACTTCAAACCGGAAACACGTTGTATAAGTCCGAGTGGATATACCTTGTCCACACATGAAGCAAGTAGTGAGATGATAGTAGCCGGTGGAGAGCCCAACGTATTAGAATGTTCGGAAGGAAATCAGCACGAAGAGGATGAGATTACTCAGAAATATGTGATGCCTCAAACAGACAATGATGGCGGAGATGGAACCGAAGGGCTAGTGGCTTCCTGTAAAATCCACGATACAACAAAACCAGTAACACCAACAGCAGAAACAGTGAGAATGTTGCACCTCGAACCGGAAACACACTGTACAACTCCGAACGGATATACTTTGTCCACACATGAATCAATCAGTGAGATGGCAGTAGTAGGTGAAAAGCCAGACATATTGGGACCACCATATGAAGCATATATTGATGAGTGTGCGGACGAAAAGATTAACACAAGATCAAGAACAAAAGATTACTGTACAGATAGTTCAAGACTCGATAACCTGGAAATGATGTTCGTCGAAAATGACGGCAAGGTCTTAGCATCCCACTGGGGATTGAGGTCTCGTATACCAGAGGATAAAAATGTGTCGGTAAACAAAACTGAAGCCTATACTACCGAATCAATATGGAAAGACAAGCTGAATATAAACAAAATACTTTTACCTTCAAATGAAGAAGCGATACAAGATGGAGGCCAGACAGATAAGTCAAAATCAAACATGGGGAGAATCGCTGAGATAGTTAGAATGGGATCATTCGAGAAATCGATGAACGAGCGACAGAGGGCGTTTAAGGAGGCTTTTTCGGATGCACACACTTCAGCTATCCAACTGCTAATAAAAAGTTCCGTTTGTGTCACTAATACTGGCTTTACTGATGTATTGGTAAAAAAGTCAAATAAACAACAAGTCGTTTCCTGCGAGCCGACTAGTTCCTCAAACAAGCAAACCAGCTTGCCAAAAATGTATGCAGAGCTATCACCAACTCTGTATTCCACTGAGACACCGCTTTTAGCAGGTCCCTCATTTGAATTTGATGACCATTTAACTGAAAGATCTATAAGTCAGGAGGAAATGTCAGAAGATAAACACACTGATTCACAATCAAAGCCCAAAGATTCGCGGACGGGAAATGTGGCAAGCAAAAATGAATTGGAGTATTGTCTATTTCGACCATCATTGGAGCCAGCTGGAAAACAACACTTATCCACCCCTAACATTCATTCACGAAAACGGAAGATATCTAGTACACCTCAGGTAACTTCGCCGCCATCTGTACAACTTCGCAGTTCACCATCACTCCGGAAGTCATACAAACGAGAATATCAGGCACTGTCCAAGACCACAAAACAATTAGATCCCATCGTTATTGATGATCCATACTCACAAAGAGCAGTATGTCATCATCTTTTAATATCGAGCAATTTTGGACGGTGCAATCAATACGCCACCAGTTCACCATACCAAAGGTTGACTCAAAATGCGTGTATGACACCAACGAATTTAGACATTTCGTTACATATGTCTTCTGAGGAGACACTGTCCGATGAAATCGGATGCGAAGTAAATAGTCAGCCGGAAAAACACGATACGCTGAACTCGAAGATTGGTTTATCACATTCAGGTTATCCGTTAACATTCAATAAAAACATCGTCACCTCATCATGTATGTCACCATCGTTGACTAATCCGGAAACCCCAGAGGCTAGACAATCGCCCACGACTACATCTGTGCATGAAACAGATGGATTAAGCGTTAGTACCAGAGAGGCTCTTTTAAAATCGACATCCAACTCACCTGGTCGGGGCGGATCTTTAATGTGGAATGGTTCATTGTGCTCTTCACCGGGCCTACCTGCGGTTACATGTGGGTCTCCACACTGCAAATCAGTCGCTTTCGAGCATTTCATGCCTAATGACTATAACGTATCGGATCTGTCAGAAGCCCATCACAGATCGGGCGATAAGCAACCACAAGGCTGTATATGTTATGAAGGAGCAGAGTACGATATAACTGGAAAGCGTATGGACGCCCTATCTTGTACGGGATGTGGCGCCATATGCAAAAGGATGCATAAGTATCAATCAAGAGAGCGGAGAGGTGGCTCACACCACAAAACTTGCTGTCATCAGAGGCCTCATCACTGTCCATGCTTAGAGCCACTCACCTATCCAGCAGGTGGTTGTGCATGCAGACGAGCGTGCTCACTAATGCGGGTCCAATCAACAAATAGGTGTGCGTGCTCAAGTGAGTTTTTGTGCAAACCGCACTGCGCACACACTGAACGTTGCACAAAACGGGCTGGTTCCAGAATTTGTTGCGTCCCCTACGTGTGTAGTCGGTCACCAGCGTCACGCTTTCTCCCAGCTCTCTGCGCGAGTCGAAATCGACGTACTTGTCACCAACGCTGTCGTGCCACCGACGGGTGTACGGCACACAAACTGGTATCGACAGCACAACTAAAACAGACAACTCGAGCTGAATCAAACAGTTACGAAAATAACGAACCGGAGTCGCACTGGACAGCCAATATTGCGATGAGAGTGAAACGAAGACCATCGGGACGTCTTCTAACACTACCGAAAGTACCTATACCACCAACAGTATCTGCAGAACAAATGATGATAACAGACCACGATTCGACTGTTAAAAGAGATAAAAACGCGAGAGGTCCCATTCAACTTACAGGTGCAATCGCATCACTAAATAAGCATAGAGAAAATTAGATGTGCAATACAACTGAAGGAATGTCTATATGCATGTGAGTATGCGCACATTGCTTGGGCTGTGAGTTACACAAGGTTTGCTTTGGTAACGAACGGTTTAATTGATTGATTTATGATTCCAACAATTCTGGTTCAGTTTTATACTGTCATTGAGATGAAAAGATTGTATATTCACCAGTGTTATGTTCTACAATAAAAATCAGGGGTTAATGTGCACATCTATACAACATTCACTCTTCACATGCTTTCGCTCTCATCCAACTATGGCAGAGAACAGACCAGGATTGTATGACATGCAATAATGCCACAGCATGACGTAGCACCGATCGAAAACGGTACTTCTCAGAACTTCTTACTGGGCAGCAAAATCCAGAGTGCATAGCAAGGGGCTTGCTCAAAGAACAGCCCTCCTAACCTAATCGAGTGAGCAAACGGGCAAAACACAACGCTTTAACCACACCCCGATTAGCTGGCACGGCAGTAGACAAGCGCTTTCAGTCAAGTCGCTTGGCCTCCATCGTCCCATCACGGTCCATGTTCGATAACACCCGGCTGTTCACACACGCCTCTGCAACCGTTTCAGTGATTGAGAGGCAACGCTGGACTGGGAACTAGCGTGCGCCTGCGAGTGCAAGTGGACAAAGTAAAAATATCATTTTTCCCTAATGGGTTGTGTCATCACAATAGATTTTTCACCAAACGATGCATAATAAAAAGCCACACTCGCGGACCAAACAACTTGCGAATCAATAAGTGATTGAAAACCGTCATTTTATCCGTAGAATCTGAGGCACGTCGTGCTGTGTTTTTAGATTTACAGCGCCATTCGTAGACTTTGACGTGACGTTTTATAGCCATGGTACCAGAACGATGAACGTCGTTTGCCATGCTTCAGTTTTGTGACCTTGTTATTCAGTCGTGTCACTGAGCTTCCTGTCAACCCGCCTTACCTGATCGTTTCAACCGTGATGAAGACAACGTGTTGGTTTGTCGAGGTCGGGGTGAACGACTCGTTCAAAAATGTTTTCTACTATGAGACTCGTTTGTGCTCTGGTAACCTGTTTCGTCCTAAAATGCGATATATCGAGGATGCAAAAGCCGCTTAGTTTTGAGAGGGGGACACAAAACATTCGCACCATATGAGTTTTGGTTAGGTGATTATGAACTAGGGTAATATGTCGGTACATGTGAGTGGTGATCGAACTGAGCGAGGGGTTTAGCAGACTCCTTACAAGTGTAATGCTTGTTTGCAAACTGACATCACTAGGACTGTACAGACTGTGAATACAGATACACCTGATGACGGTTTAGAAGCGGTAGTTTCATTCCCCTGAAGGCATATCGGATTTGTGGGTCATGGAGGTGACTAATTCGATCTCTCTTTCTCTCTGTCTGTTTGTTTGTTTCATGCTGAGTTATTTTGCATCACATCCTTATTAGTTTAGTTTGTTTGATAGTAGTCGTGCACAACTTGGTCTGGACGAGTTTATCATGCTGGAATCAAAGACGGTCATAACACAATGCAACGAAATATACTAGCTGAACAATCAGAGAATAGAATAAAAACAAAAATCAAAGAAACTAGAAGAGATCTTGCAGTGGTGGATATCTGCAGGTAATTTGATGGATCACGTATCCCAAATCGGAAACTCATCAAAATGGCATCGATTTTTTCTGGGATTTAAAGGAACGTCTGACAGAACTTCCTGCCACGGCTTCTGGTGCCCGAACAACTTCGTGCACAGAAGATATTCGGCTATAAGAATGACGAACAGAAATGTTCTTTTACTAACAAAACGAATTACTAGTTGATAAATAAGATGGAATAATTTAACAAACTAAATTATCTCAGCTAGAAATGAGACCGATGAGAATGTGCAAAAAATTGTTATCACCACCAACAATGCTTTGAACCGTATAAATGAAAATATCAGCCGATTCAATGGTCGAGAGCCGAAAAGTAAACAAGGGTACAAAATAACGTCAAGAGTGAAATATTGACTAAACCATGCACTAATCCATGAATCATTGATGACGATTGCCATTAACAGAGAAAAGCAAATGTCTGCACATTTTGATGTATTCTTAAACAGATTACAATCATTTTGTCATTCGTTCCGATTAGATAAACTGTGCTGCAAAAGATGTGAACTAGAATTACTTGAAAGAATAGTCTCAAAACAGCATCATTTACATACTTGAAACACAAGCCTCTTTTTAACGATGGCATTTCGCCTATGTAAGTTAAGAATGAAAAAGGTAACAAAATAGTCCATTTGGATACAGCAAATATAGTGTTAAATGAAGAAGAGATAACATGGTTAAAGAACTTTTAGTGAATTCTACTGATATAGAAATCTATCGGCGTATGTTTTAAAACTCGGTTAGATACCTCATCGTAGTGACAGATGACACAGTGCTGAACGGTTTATCCAAGAAACACACGGATGCCCTTACATCCTTTATCTAGGGTTCAGAAAATGGGATGGAGAAAACTAGCAACAGCATCTCATGTCGATCTTGGACACCAATAAGATTACTGACGGAAGTCGTTAATAGCCAACTGGATAGTCATTCTCTTGAGAACAAGCCTCTTGAACATGTTCACCACCACTAGGGTGTAGACAATTTTGGATCGATTGTACGAACTCTTTTTGGAAATTGGAGCTGAAAACGCAGTCCTTCAACAATCGGCGTTTATCGGGCAAAGATATCACGTAAACACAAACATCCGTGCAATCCCTAAGTACCATTGGGGACAGCCCGTTTGGTTCAGCTGCCTGGCTAACTATAAGTTCAAGTAGAGTACGGAATTCTTCGACTTTGACTTTATAAGTGCTAGGGATATTTTTAATATATAGTGTTACTTTGATGGGGGTAAATATTCGTAGGTTCGGGGGAAACGACGGAGGAACTCGTGATTCAGTCCGCCAGTACCAACAACAGAAACGTTTTCATGGGATTGATACCACTCACACTTTGCAGAAATTTCCATACATTTCAACGATCTCTGCTACCCAAAAGTGTAACACAACAGAATTCAGTTGATTCAATTCTACTCTGATGAACCTTCACAGACATGTTGCAACTGTAAGCAACCGCTTTCTCCCGTCTCAATTTATAAGTTTTAGAGAAAAGAATTGATGAGTACGAAGGTGGAGGGCTTTTCAGAAACAACAGCCAACAAAACATAAGTCATGGTAAATGTTAGGTGGTTTCAGTATAAAGATAGATCTGAAACAGAGGATAATTCAAGGTTTGTACAAACAACCCTTTCTTTGGGTGGCTACAACCTTTCTGGTTGACACTGTGTGAAGGTCTCTATCCCGGTAATAAGTGTGTAAGCGGGGATGCTCGTATGTATTCACAAGTGTCGGATAGCACAGATTTGCTGAAATCCAGTAGACCAGGAAATTCCAGTCAGCTTATCGCACCCTGAGAAGCGAATCATGCCATTTGATGGTCTGCTGAAATGGATCAGCTAGCGTCCTGTACACCGAATACGGAATGTAGGCATGCTTTTGTGATTGAAATTTAGGTCTGCTGTAGGTGTTTTCTATTTACCTTCATTACAACGGCAACAGGTTCATGCATTAGATCAGGTCGGAATTCGTAATTCTGTTTGGTTTTAGCAAGACAGTGTTGATCCTCACTATCCATTCGTAGTAAGTAACTGTCTCGATTCTACCTTCTGTCAAAAATGGGACGATCAAATGGTCACCGAATCTTCCGCCAGTGGACTATTTCCTCGAGGGCTATCTCAAACAGAGTCTATCGTGATGGATTGCGGATCTTGAACGAAAGAATGCTGACCATTATACTAGAGCGCTTGCCGCTTTGAGGCATGGTTTTTCTATCGCTAGTTCGAATCCAGCCGAAGCCCGGACTTTTCACAGTTGGATCTCATCTGAAAACATTATACTAGAGAACAATTTGATGATAAGAGATAATCTGTGGAAGGTAATGAAGTCGTGCACCAAGCAAATTGTGATACTCGGAATTAGTGATTTCGAATGGCCCTAAAAGTCATACTCGATTGAAACCTCTCATGCAAGTAATAGGGAAAAGACCTTGTGTTGGTTGCAGTGATCAGTTCTCATTCATGAGACAAGGAGCCGCAGCAAAAGATGTACAACAGTATTGAAGAAATAACAGTGTCATTGGGTGATCATATTGGCACCTGTAAAGTCAAGTTGTAAGCTGATTGGTGTGACATAGAACATGGCAACCACCGAGGAGTGTAACACTGAAGCTTTTCGTCCAATCCTGATGTGGTATCTTAACGCGACGTTTGGATTGGTCCCTTTCCATATCTATTATGTCGGGAGGTGGATAAGCAGTGAGTCAAATAGATAATCACCACACAACTGATTTTATGAAAGCAGAATAAGAGAAAGCGAATTTAACATACGTTATTTTCATTAGGTGAATTCGATTGAAAGTGACACACATCGAAAATGTGAGGCCACCAAACAGATTTTGAGTAATTTTGCCACCTAATATCTGACTTATTCAACTGAACCGTTCTAAGGAGTTCGATCAGACAGTGGTTGCGGACAATGTTGACCTAAAGCATAGAGATGGTCAAATGTTGCCTGTTTACTGAGACTTTCTATCAGATGTTTGAGAGAGCTCACTAATAACTGATCGATCAGATGCGTTTTGTTCGGTTCACTCTCAGTCCTATTAAACCTGCCAGTATCGAAGTCACTGAAACACCTTTTATCCAGTTAATTTGTTTTATGTGCTAATCTACTCACTTTTTGAAGACTAACTTGTCAAATTCTCGTTGGGAGTGCGCTAATATACCTGGAAAGAGAGCAGTAGTTGGTCCATGCAACTTTCGCCAAAAAAATCCCGGTGTCGGTGATCACCACGGTGCTTACTCGGGCGTTTCGGTCACCAATGCGTGTCTGCATCCATATTCGACGTCCACGACGTTCCATCATATCGGCTGATCCATTACACAAGACCGCCAATCAGCGTGCTTCGGTTCTTAGTGCTGCATAACAGTCAGCCTCGTTTGTGAGTAGCATGGTGCGTACATTCAGGAACTAGAGGGCAGGTCTCAACGCCAAGAAGACAATGGACCAGAAGCGACTATTGGAATAATGGGGGACGTGCCACCAAGACAAATGACAATGTACTGCTGTCCAACGTGTGTGGATGCACGTGAGCCATGTAGCTGGGTGTATGCTTTCGTGGTCCTGTTATAACATAACTTTTATGGGATTTCGTGTAATGAACAACTTCGCAGGTCAGTCGTTTTTTGCGGTCACAATAACTGGTGTTGTGACAAACATGAGGATGAAGATATCCTAGACGCAACCGTTCGAAAATGAAGACGGCACGCGTTCCTGGAAGACTTCGAGGGCGTGACCGAAGTGGTCGAACTCAAGACCGACCGTTATAAGCTAGTTGCTCTGCGGACGCTGGTGAAGGGCAGGGCGAAAACGATGCTGGACGCAGTGCGAAGAGGCTCCGTGAAAATAGAATGCATCGCTGTGAATCAGGCGATAGTAGCTGCGCTTGACATACAGGCCGACCGCCAGAAGACCATGCGGCGGTTCAATGCGACCCGGCTTGAGCAAGGAGCGGATTCATTCGTGTTCGCTGCCACTCTGTAAGGATTGCTGAAGATGGTACTACCAGAATTAGAGTTATGACTACGACGGTAGTTGTTGACAAAATAGTTTATTGAAGGTCTCCCGATGACGGTTCATGACCAAGTCCGTATTGCTCATGTCGCCCGCGGATGAATCTTGATGAGCTTGTGAAGATGACGCGGGAGTTATGTCCGCAGCTTCGGTAGGTGCACGCGGCAATACAGACATGTTGATATTAGAAGGAATAGAGAAGACAATGGAGCAACTGGTTGCTGCACTCAGAAAAGCATCACGGAGAAATGCTCGACTAGGAAGCTGCTTCATCTGTGGTGAAAAGGGATTGCCCAACCGGGCCGCTTATGAGGTCTCAAAATAAAGTGTTCCATGATAATTCTTTTTGTTTGGCGTGTCAACTAGTACTCAGAGAGACCGAGAGTAGACAGGAAGGTAGAGCAGTGCTTGGTTGATACGGGGGTGGCTATCTCGTTGACTGCTCGTACAGGGAGGCAAAACGTAGAACCACAGCCAAGTATGACGGTTAATAGTTTATTGGGACGGGGAAACATAAAGCGAAACTGAGGTGTTTTTAAGGAATATAAATCACCAAAAAATGATAGAAATAAACGGACTAAAGGTGATTTGTACACTCAACGCAGCATCAATGCGTAGACCTCAACACACTCAAGCTTGCAATCAACTTTAACACGATCGCTTACGCAGGTTCTATTTCTGCACTACGGTTTGCTCTTTTACGCACGGATGCATGGCCGTTATGCATCAGTATCAACTACTATTGACGGTGAAGATACCATCCGTGATATCCAAACAGCCTTTGCGCAACCTGAGTATGATCTGGCTTTTTCTGACCACAAATGTGATGGAATGGACGTGGCGGGAAAGAAAGAAAGATTTAACAAGTCATTAAACAAAGATGATGTTTGAAATTCGCAGAAAACTTTCAAATGTACTTGAAATTACAGGTATACACATTTGAAATCACAGAGAAGAACAAATTCTGCGGCATATTTACTATGCATTTACATATATACAAAAGGACTGTTACACAGCAGCACAGATCAGACACGAGAAAGTTCTCGTGCACTCATACGTGTTAGTATGGCATCCACAAGCTCGCTGTGTGGACAGTAAGACTGATTTATGATAGTCAACTCCTCCGAACTAATCCCATACAATTCGGCTGCATCTACAATTCCCTCCTTCAGATTAATCAGGTCTTCATGTGCAATTCGACCGCAGACAATGTGTTCAAATTCAGATTGACAACGGTCCAGGGCAGACGAAGTATCCGGTTCGTTCTTCGGATAGATCATGACAACCAATACACGCTTGGTGGATGAATTGGCACTGAAAAACCGCAAAGCCTGATTCAATGAGCGAGTAGGCGAGAGGCAGTAGAGGACCTCAGTGGCCAATTCACGCGTCACCATCGAGTGCGAAGAGATGTGTAGCAGGGCTTGTGTGACCGCGGTTTCAATCTTCCAAGGTAAGCGAAATTGAATAAAAGATAAAGTGAGTGAATATAACAGTGTCATTAAGTAATTGACCGAAGAAAGACGCTATTTAGATGCATTTGCAATAAGACGGAACATTGACAGTAGATATTCAATATATGAACGTGTTTTTATTCATTCACTCGCATGGAGTTCGAACCATCACGTGAATAAGCAAACGAAACTAGCAACAGAGTTTAGGCCAGTAAGTGAAAGTTAACAGATCTGTACATTGACACTCACATAATTGGTAAAAAGGATTTCAGACAGCCTCTTACGGGCAATAAAGCTTCATACATTCGTGACATGAGCAGATCAAGGCAGTGGAAATAGGTTGTGTAAGAGCAGTAGCATTTGGCAAAGTATGTACCTGCATCACATCGATAATATACTTCGCATCTATGACAATACAGGTCATAGAGCGTGGGACCGGTAACTGCTTGTTCAAAATCATTTTGTGCAAATCGTTGGAATTGGAAACGTCCAGCCAATAGCCAATGGTCAATCCGTGAGTTGGAAATAAGTCCAAAGTGTGTTTCTGCCACTGTTTGGACATATTGATGAGCTGAAACAGATAGATATGCAATAAGAAACAGGGGAAAATTCAAGATGTGTACACCATGAGTTTTACGCAAACAAAAGTGGCCAATCTATAAAGTAGGCGGGTATAGATGGGAACATGGAACGTAGTGAAAATCCATCGTACGTGCGAACAAAATGAGCAAATGACAGAGTAATACTCTGTGATCGTCTTTACGACTAATCAGCTGAGATTTGTTTTGTAATTAATGTTATGCTTTGTTGTTATACAACACACACACGAAGGGAATGTTACCTCTCACAAAACAACTCATTCATTCGAAAAGATCTTGGACCTGATCAGAAGGTAGTGTGGCTCGGGTCGCCGCTCATCTCAACGGTGACGTGGAATATCTCATAAGACAACGTTGATGAAAAG
>LUCH01008910.1:0-10996 GCA_013368495.1 Paragonimus heterotremus | reverse complement strand
TAATCCCAATTGGAAAAGAAAATATATGCAGTCCTGAATTACGCGTTGTTACTTGATGGACAGAGTTGTAATAGTGTTATATCAAGATCATGAGCGTAGACTTCAGAACACGGAGCGTGACAACCTGAACTTATTTATTTCACTTACTACGAAGCCAAAACAAATGTGAACCGTCAGATATGAGCATTTGGACAATCAACGAGCCAGACCCAGCCTGGTAGGTTCGGTAAGACGAACTTTTAACAGACTGTTGTTGGGCTGTTGCTACTCGTGGCATGTCAATCTATGGTTTCAAGCGACTGACGCATGGCATTCAAATAAAGTTTCTAATTCGAACATGGTGCATAGATTGCACCATCATGTCGAAAATATGTGGAGCATGCATCATGGCACTCGTTTAACTGGGATTCTGTTGGCTGATTTCTTTCAGTTTAAAAGGTCTTTGGCCGTATGATATCAAGTGGAATCGTTGTCCGTCATCCCATGAATGCTTCAGTGAGTGGCTGTCATTCTGGTGTCACTGGGTTTGCTGTTGCCTGATGAGCATCCAAGAAAACGCCATTCTTCCTGCCTCATCCTCTCTCTTCGCTTGGCCGTTAGACTGTGGGTGGTAAACGTAAATCAACACAATAGTAACGCCATTGTTGGCACAGAAATCTCGAATCTCCAATTCCGTTGTCAGACTCTAAATGTTCCCGGGACACCAGACTGAGAGAATGATTTTCAGAGATAGGAAGTTCTGGTCGATGTTGTGGTTAACCTCACGGAAAAAGCGTATGGTCACTTTGAGTGTGAACAGACCGTTCATAAGCAGAGCGATCCGCAACAAAAAGGCCCGCAGAATCAGGATAAACCTTGGAATTTGGTTCGTCAGCATGAGGTCGTAAGCATAGTTTCGACTGAACAGGCGTTATCATCGTCACTGACTTTTTTTCGAAAGTTCGAACCAAATATTTGATTTCACAGTCGATCGACGGCTACTAAATATAACTTTGAATTAATTAGATCGTGTGAGTAACACCAGGATGGACAGAGTGCAACTGCTTTTTGATGCGCTGCTGTAAGACTGCAGGAATCACTACGCAATCTGCTGATATCAAACTTCCATTAATCACGGTGAGTACATTTTTGCGACGAAAAAACTGCTTTGTTTCTTTTACTGACTCGGTTAGCCAACCACTCTAGATGTGCTGCAAGAATTGTCCTAAGAAAGCATCCATTCCGTCGCCTTTTCTGTCACCGTGTGGACAGTTACTGATGGGCCATTGAGTGAGTCTGAGAAGTGTTTGTAAAAGTCACTCCTCAAGTATATATGGGTTGCCTGAGTCCTTATTGGGATTCGTGATTGTCTACTTTGCTAAAAGATGAGACAGCATATCTGCGTGGACAAAACTTGACGTGTTTCGTGGACTGGATTCCAAAATTCTGTCCTAGTAACTTCGTTGCTATTTACTGTAATCAATTGGCAGTTTGAACCAGAACACATTTTTCCACTAGAACGTGTTGGAAGAGACAGCGCAGAATTTTGTGGGGTTTTTCTCGGTAAACATTAAGCGTGAGTCCTTCACTCTGTACGTAGATGTAGCTCAATTCGATCAAACTGAGTGTGGCTGAAGAATATGAGAAAGCTTTCTGTGAACCATTAGGAGTTTTGTGTAGGTTAACTGTCCCAGTGCCCTACTTTGATTGAGTTGCTGCAGTGATTATTTCTAATTTTGGATCGTATCGAGTTTGAAGCAAACTGTAGGTCAACATTTGTTTGATATGCACAACTGAAAACTGTCATGCCGCTGAGTACAGCCTTGACAAATGTTCAGTGAGTAGATGATTTCGTGGTGAAGGAACATCAGACTTGTGAAACACAACATTGTTATGAAAGTTCGTCATGCTTTGGAACGGTTGGGAGATAGTTTTACCAGTTTGCAGAAATTTTATCCGCCCAGATTCCGGCCCAAGGTCCTTTTGATCAATAATGAAACCTAAATATATTGCGTGCTTCTATGCAGCAGGAGCAATGATCAGACTGGACATGGAAACCATGTTCTGCAATGTGTTTATCAGCTGAAGTAAGGTACGATCGATGATTTTCAACCGTAGCGTCAACAGTGGTAATGTCGTCCTAGTAGGCCAACGCGATTGTTAAATCTGACGGTAACGTGTCCACAACCTGTTGAATAATTGCCTGAGCACACCTCAGACTGAATGATAGGTATATGAGCTGATATAACTCAAGGTGTATGTTGATAGTCAAGAACTGTTTACTGCTTAAATCGGTGTCTACTTGCTTGTAAACACGTAGCTCTTCTTACCAGCTGAAGTCCAAAAAGTTGTCACTGATAAATTACCGAACCAGTCATCAATAACTAGATTGTACCTGATGCTGAGTCATATTGTCACTGTCCGTATGTCAGAAGAAACAACATAAATCAGATATTTCTGTTGGACGAAGAGTACGAAAAAAGTATTGTCATGTCATCCAATTTTAAAGCAAAGACAAAAGCTGACAAGAATTTTCTTCCGATTTCCACCAAATAGTAATATGCTGAACACACATGGACAGAAATCACTGACACAGAACTTCAGCTTCCGTCATTCTTTTTCATAGCTATGTGATCATTGGATTTTACGTCTTCAGTCTGGTGATCAATCCGATACACTTAACCCCGAGGTGAAAAGATGACTGTAATAAATTTCTGAAATGGTGGTTGGCATTACTCACACGTCACCACCCACGGACTCTTCAAAAATGACTGCGACACTGAAGAATGACCTTTAACCAACAAACTTTAGATGGTTTCTTTACATACTTCTCCGAGAAACGTTGTTTGCGACGCTTAATAAAATCTCCCGGACAAGTTGTATCACCATCGTTTCGTCGAACGGCCTATAATCTTCTGGGAGATATCCACATCAAATCTGGTAAGAATGAGGTAAAACAGCTTGGGCATCATGTCTGACATGCTTTTATTGAATGAATTGAGAAGAACGCAACGTAACAAACCCTCCAGGCCATATTTCCGTTAGACAACGCCTTAGAAAGACTAGTTATACACATTAAGGATTTGGTCTCTATGGGCAACCGGACGGACTGCGTTTACGAAGTCAAATGCGGCGAATGCCATGTCAGTTACATAGGATAGACAGACAGACGTGTTGTTGAACATAAGAGGCACACACAGTTCCCTCCAGAAGACACACAGCAACTTCAGAAGCTAGAGAAAGATTCGGCCTTCGCACTACATGCACTGACAGAGAATCACAGCGTATGTTTCGATCAAGCTCGATTGATTCACAGGGGTCTGCCTCCCCATGCGAAGTGATGCTTGCTGAAGCTCTCATTACTTACACTCAACGCGCATGCGTTAACCGCAGTGATAGCAAACCCCTGTCTGGAATGCAGTGTGGGTGGGTAAATGATACCAGATATGGACGAATATTATCTACATCAGTTTCACCCCCACTTGATGGTCATAGAATTCTGACAGTCAGTTTAGACGCAGTACAGGTTGACCTAACCAGCATAAACCCCAAGTGACCTCTGTTCCTTTGTTAATATGATTTTGATTACAACACTCGTGAGCCAACCTCGTAGCCAACCAAGGTAGTTGAGACGTTGAGTATTGCAACTTGCTCGTAAAGCTGTGTTCTTCTCAATCCAATCCAAACTGTGCCATGCGCATCGTCACTCATCAAATTTATTGTTGTTTCGTGTGACCTTAGATCAACACTGGCGTTTCCAATTCGGTGGCCGCCACGTGGTGCTGCCAGCCTGGTCGACAGATCCAGCAGTGCTCTGATTAAACAACGCACGTGATAGACGAGCACACTCATGTGGCCACCACAGTGTCCTCTTCATGAGGCAACTCGTTCAAGTCAGGTGTCAGTCACGAGTTGTAGCTCACCTGTGCTGTACTTACCACTGCGGTCACGCACCCAGCTAAGCAAACGCTTTTCAGACTGGTATGTACGTCAATCAAGTCGGGTTCGCGAGGAGGAATTTTGAACGCCAGCATTATAAAAGCTCTTATAATACAAACAAGTCAAATGGCACATTCACCGTACCAGACTCCGATTTAATCACATCCAAAGGGCTCTCATTGGTCTACTGATTAACATCATAGTCATAACAGCCTTGAACCTGGCCAGAAGGTACTGTGGCTCCGCCAACCACTATATATGTCATATGCACAATCTAAATCATGTAAATCGTTTTGAAAGTGGATCCGAATTTGTATCGGTCAAACTCACAACAAGCAATATTGTCGCACATACATTTGTAGCACGACGAACTCACGTCTCTACCACGATAACAATTTTTACATCCACTCTCAACTGTTTACTATTCAAGTAAATTCTCCTCGATACGAGGCGTACCGGAATCACTGCTTGCCGTTTACACGTTGACGGCCAAGTCCAATTATTTTAATGTCAACTCGGAATCGGCCTAAAAACAGACAAGTACCGGATATACTGGACAGAGTCTCTCTCTGTTGTCACTTAAGGAATTTTTAAAGCTGTCAAACAAGACATCCTCCCTTCTCATTCCGATTTTGCATCCGACTGAACACAGCTTCTAACAAGACAGTTCAATTTATCACAGGAAGCCTTCAAATTCACTGACTCCTCTTACTAAATCCACATATCGAGTTGCACGTGATTATTATTAAACCATCTGACGCGATACAGAATATTTGAGTCTTTTCTTCTTTAGAAGAGATGATTTGTACATAAGCGATCGTTCGAAACGATGCGATTAAACCTCGTTTCTAACTGTCCTGTGATTATCTGTTTCCAATGATAGGACGCAACTTCTTCATCACACAGAATAGTAAGCGCACAGAAACGGCCTCTGTAGGAAGTCTAAAACCAGCGTACATTTGTGATAAATTGCCTAAACAATACATTCACATATATTAGGCAGGAGTGTATCGTCATTTGTCTTGTTAATACGTCCACATAGTCAATACACACTATTCTAATAGTCTTTTCTGGTTTCTCATTTTTCCATGACTGAGATCTGCCCTCTAGTTGCCAAATATATGCACTATACTACTCATGAACTGTGGTGATTGTTAACATTAGACTGAGAATCAGAAAGTGTGATTTGATAAGAACCAAGGATTGTTAAAGCGTGTCCAGTGATACTTATCACATAAACTTCAGAAGGTTTTGAAATTACCGTCTTCGGGCACTTTACGAAATCAACAGGGATAAATGATTCAACACAACCAACGACCACAATGAATGGATGTATCCATTGCACATGTGCAATGCAGTCATTAACTAGATAAGTTTGTTTAATGTGACTGGTAGAATCAACAGAATTAACAGCAAGAGCAATAGAATGAAAGCCGGAACTCAACTTATCATGGTTATAATTAGAATGTGTGAAAGAAGACTTTGAACTGACAGTTCAAGCGGATCGATTGAATGTGGCTGATTTTATCACGCTTTTGACACCCAGAGTTACGAAATGGACAAGTCAATCGCAAATGTTTGCCACCACATGACTCACATCTGTTCCACCGTCGGGCGTGCATGTGCCATTATCCACATTACTTACTATACAATGTCCGCCAGTATAAATTGATTGTGTCTCTCCCAGCTTTCTTTCTTTCGCCTTGGCAAGACAAGTATCAGAAACAGTATAACAGTGTGGAGTATGCGGTTCACCTTCAATAAGGCAACAGGTGAATTGCATACTGAGTGGCGAGCTCCACAACACACTCTAGCCCTATTGTTGTGATCCAAGAACGCGGAGGGCACAAAGCAATACACGGGTTAAGCATGTAAACCAAACCTGTCACAAAACCACTCATTTGCACGCAGTATTCGGCCTCAGACAGCCTCGGCTACCACAGATGTCAGTGCTCAGTTCCATTGAGTAGCATGGACCGTTATGGGTGATGCTGCACTTTGATTATCCTTCCTGCAGTCTTCTTGTGGCTTGTACGTTGTCAAAAAATATGCCCTGCACCTGCTACTGAATAGCCGCGGTATGAGTAGTATAATACAATCGCCGAACTCCACTGCACTATTGTGACGTCACGAGTCGGACAAAAGTTTAAAACTTTTGGTCAAATTATTTTAACAGTTTTTCGCTTGAAAGCTGGAACCAGTTTAGTTGACCTGAGTTTAGCATACAAGGCAGTTTAGAATCTTACCGGTTGCAGGGATTTTTTTCTCATAGACTGTGCGCACACTGGGAGTATGAGTGATCAGGCGATCGCTATAATATGATGACCAGTTTACCGCAGGCACATCACAAACAATCAGTAGTCGAACATATAAGCAATTTCTCTGATTTTTGTCAATCGTCTGCAAGGATACTAGAGGAAATGAGGGGAAGCTCCACAACACATATCTGTGGAGCTAACTGAGGGTAAAATTTGGTTCACTTAACGGTTACCGTATGGAAGATTGTGTCCAAAACATACAATTGTCTACGGAATACACTAGTAGATAAATGGGGGTGTAGTGAGATCACCTTCGACGTCCCTAAAATCCTAAACTCCCTGTGGCGTGAGAGTTGCCTTGCCAGTACCACCGCGTCAGTTCACATTACCTCGCGAATGTAAATTTACTACAAACCACTAACATCAAGGTTAGTGTGTTGGCGTAAGTATCGCAGTTTTGCGTATAGCTGTATAAAGAATCTGCGCCATCTCCACCGTTGTAGGCTGCATTCATTAGGATAACAGTGTTTTAGCTACTACCGTTGGGAACGCCGCCCAACTAGACTGACACTTGTTTGAATCCTGAAGGTCAACTGGAATTTCCGTTGACATTCGTCCTCTCTGGTAGCTACCGCGCGGTTGTGCTGAAGGTCCTCTCACGTCCATTTCCCTAGCGCCCCCTATTCTTTACGTTGAAGTCCGCTTGTGTACGGTGAGTAAATAAAATAAATAAAGTTTGTTTGCAGATTCACCGTTTTCTCACTGAGACTTCCGATCCGTGTTAATTTAAGGCTGGGGGAAACCTTGGGTGTGTGAACCTCGGAGCTAGCACCGCGAAAGGGGTTTGAAGTCGAATGTGAGGTAGTTTGTTTTCATCCAACGGACGGTGTCTATTGAAAGGTGAATCTATTAGATTTGAGATGATGATCCAACTGAAGTACAAGCTAGTCATTGAAAACAGCATCCGACATGTAACGGTTAGGACAAGAATTTTGATTAAATATTTCTGGTTGCTTAACTCAACGAAGCAACCAAAGACCTAACTAGAAGCCAGTGAGCGGAACAGTTCAGCATACCAGTTGAATTAATAAAACACGAAAACTAAAGCAGCACGTACGAAGTTGTTCAAACTTTCAGCGAGTGAAGATTGAATGCTAACGGTCTTTAAAGAAAAGCAGGACAAACAAGCAGGCGGACAAGAGTTATTCTACGGCAACACCTTGAAATATCTTTCCAACTGCCTGTTGAATGCAAACAAACTAAACCGACTGGTGTAGAATTTTGTGTGCACCGTGCCACGATGAATACTCTCCACCAATGACTGGGAAGTACGTTTATGTACGAAAGTTACCCCTCTCTGATATCATCCCAATATGTTGTTCACGATGATAAACCGGGATATGGTTCACTCTTGTGCAACAGCATTGTTTCACGAAGATGAGATAACTCGGGACTGCTCAGGCTTGAACAACGTTCAACCAATGATAGTGCGAGTCCAGGACCTGAAGAGTAGCATAGAAGCGATATAACGGTCGATTTATCAGGATCAAACTAAGGGGCGACATGTCATAATAAAAAGAATTTCGGGAGGTCAATGAAACAACTGAATTATCTATCATCTCTAGGAAGTGCCTTGTAGAAGCAGTTAAGTTGTGCACAAAATAGCTCGATTTCGCCAGCGTGCAGATATAATTGATTTCATCTGTAAACACCAACATCCGTTTATTCTCGGCATATTAATATGATCTAAATCATTACTATTTCGGGTGACAATTCTGTATTGCATTTGACTATAACCAACAGCATGTTCAGTGGCGTTTACCAACGTAATCCCTCCCAGGCGTTTGTACATAACGATCGTTTCGAGGTAGTGAGGCCGAGTCTAATTTAACTGCATCGAGATTACTCCGCATGCCTGCAACAAGTCAAATGTGTGTCGTTATCACTCATTCACTATTAACATTTCCGGACAACCAATTATCGACGGTGGCCCCGGAGTTTAGCTAATTGTAAACTCACGTTACGTATCTTTGAGCACTCCCTGCCTACATGGTAGCTAGCAAAATGTATTTCTTTCGTTTAGTTAACTCGCTTTTCAACAAAATTCCCTCACTAAATTATTCCAAACACTATCTTGTCTAAATCTAGCACCGGTGGGTTCCATCTAGTAATCTATGTTCGCAGATTCGTGCACTGTAATGCTAGAATACCTAAGCCGAAAACGTTCGTCAGCTCTTAAGCACTCACCTGATTAGCATCGATATACTGAAATCACATTTTCACAGCATAATTCGTTTGGAAGCAAAAGTCGGCGATTGCTCGAACGAAACAACGGCTGAGGTTAATCTTATAGATTCATAGCTATACTCTGCAGAATGTCCGTTTTGTAACTCAAGCCTGATAAACACACTCTCGCTCTGACCGAAGAGCTATTGGGCAACCTCAGAGGGGACGCATAGTCCATATAGTTATAGGCATGACACTGTATCAATTCAAAGCATTTTGAATGTCCTTTTTTGTTGTCAGATTAAAGTTGTTTCCATTTGTTTCATACTTGTGAAAAGGGTACAACACTTCTCACGTTTGACATTGTGTTTTATTATAGAAGCCAGATTAGGGCAAAAAAGTTCTTGACATAATTAAATAAGTGGAGTGGTTATTATATATCAACGGAAAGTCTCCAAATGGTAGCGCAATTTAGGTAGTATACGTGGCAATTTCACATCACTACCTCGATTAATTCCATCAGTAATTACAATCTACAGTCATTATGTGTTGACAGTAAAAAACGATTTTCTGTTGTGGCATCCGTGGTACGTTTACATCACAAGAATTACTCGATAGACACACATCCGGTTTTTTCTAGTTGACAGCAGCTCCGTGTGGAGTGCTTCAATGTAATTGTTAGTTTGATATTGCCTTTCGGATGTCTTAGATATCTATTCATTTGAGGGACGTTACTAGAAGGTGGTCGGTAATTATGTCCGAGTATTCCTTTACGGTGATCATCTATTGTTAATCTAGGTTGACGAAGCCAGGCATCTCAACTTTAGTAAACAGAGTGTTTAGTTTTGGAAAGTTGGATTTGTAACCCATGGGTTTAAACCAAACCTGTTTGAAACATAAGTTGTATCATATAAATAGCTAAATTAAACACTGCCATGATCACTATGACCAATTAGAACCGCGATTTTTAGATTGCTGGCCATCTGTTGGAACTGGTCCAACAGATTACTACCCAGTCTATAGTCACTATCGATAAACCAATCGACAATGAAAACAAAGACTCAGCGCGTTGACCCTTGTGTATTGGTATCGACCCTGGAAGGTAAAGTGTACAGAGAAAGCACGTCAAGCTAGCGGGGCACGGAGGGAGTTGTCATTGTAGCCCCGGGATGGATATTACAAGTGGAATAGCTTGACTAAAACAAAAGTAGGCAAAAAGCCAAAATCATCACAAGTGTACAAGTGAATGCGATTATCAAAAATATCATGTTATAGTCGCTACACATCGTGGACATGCTGAACTAGCATAGTTTCCATTAGTGCCTAGTAAGATACTCCAGTAAAGGAGACAGTGGCAAACTCAACTAAATGGTTTGGCAAATCTAGCCCCAGACAATATACGTTACTCATTGTTAAGATTTGATTGTAATCCGAAAATGGATTTGTACTCATGAAGTTGTGTCAGAACTTGTCGGAATCACCACGCACAAGAGACGATCTGTAAATCAGACCAGTTATGTAAGTGGAGTGCTAATGACAACACTTGCTTTCCAGACTGATGCAGGTACATCCAGTAGTAACCTCTACCCAATAATTGTTGCAATTTGTCACAAAACCAACTAGAAATCTACCACATCTGCAGAATTCGCTGTTCAGCACATCATCCCTACATGCGGGGTTTGTGGTGTCTGATTGGCTTTCACCCGCAATGACTGTATCCTAACTCGTCAAGTTCGATTAATCTTGAGACCGCATTGTTATAGAAACAGTGTCATATGGCAGTTTTAATACCTACAATATAGCCGAGAAATTTACTCAAAGAAGATGAGTAAAGTCAACGTGTTATTGTGGGTTTTGAAGAGGCTATTAAAAATGCGCATCACTCGTACTGAGATCTGCCATATGTGACCAGTTCATGTGGATTTCAGTTGATTTATTTTAAACGTATAATGTCACAGAAAGAATAAAGACTTAGAGCAAAAATCGGTACTACGGAGTTCATGGAATGTTTTCAAGTCAGAGCGGATGCTGTGAATGAAACCATTTAGTGAAATCGATCGGGAAGTTTTCCGGTGTGTATTATTCATTAGGTGTGGAAATTATACAGAATATTTTGAACAAGAAGGAGGGTTGTTAACAGCACGAATTAGCCACGGAAGGCTGTAATAGACAGCACACTGAAATGACGCTATTCCATTACATTTCATATACACATATACAATGATTCCTGTGATTTCAACTTGGAGAGAAGTCCTAGTCGAGGGGTCATCGATTGGAGTTGTAGTTTGTTTGGATGATGTGGAAACGTTTTGATATTGCACGCCGTCTCTCACGCCTGCTGCATTACCCACCAACAAACTTGTCCAGTTTTCTTCGAAAAGTCGTTGTGTTCTTGGTAAGGTCAGTCAACCGCACTTCTTAGTTGAGTAGCAGTGTTTCCCGAATAATCTTGGCTGGTTTTGCTATTTTTGACTGCCGTAACACGTATGGCAAATTTACTAGGAGAGTGCTTCCTGGTTGTGTCCATCATGGACAGTGTAGCGACCTCCTAGAACAGCTTCATTATTGTTGTTATTTTGTTGTACAATTTGACG